>JANRGW010030207.1:0-36940 GCA_024733675.1 Psilopsiagon aymara
TTACAGACAGGTTCATTGGTTTATTTCTGGGAAATGGACAGAGAAAGATTAGTGTTGTTGCAAGGAAAAGCTGCCCAATTCATATGTTTTAAAGCAGAACAGGATCAAAGCAGATTATTGATTATTAATGACATGTGATTAACTGGCAATCAGTGAATTATACATCCAGGCTCAATATCAGCAGCACAACAGACAAACCATAATAAAAGATGCTTACAAAATGTAAATAAACACTTGCAAATTCAAGAAATGGCTTCCATAAATAATCCCAGAAAGTTTTAACCCTATGCCCTCCTGCCACATCCACCCCATCTGAGGATGAGAAGGCACCCCATAAGGTCACAGAACACCAGCCTGCAGTGCAGGTCCCCACATGCTGTGCCGCATGCTGTCAGACCACTCACAGCATCTCTGGGGAAGGCACTGCCTAGCCTTGATGGAGATGGGGATGTCAGTGGGTCTAAGTGAGTGTGGCCCCCAAAAGTCACATTCAGCAAAAACACATGCAAAGTTTCTTAAGATAGCTCCTGAGCTGCTGGCTTTCAAGAGCCAACCTCCAACCAAGATATGAGTTGTTTTGCTGTGCTGCCCCAGGATGGGAACATCAGAAGGATTAGTAGATAGATGTAAAATTAACCCTAAGAATTCACCTGTGGGAACATGTGGAGGAAATACTTTCAGATCAACAGAGGGGACCACAATCACCCACAGAAAACAGGCAATTCTGGGAGATGTGTAAGTCTTTAATGGAAATAAACACCCATGCAGACTTTAAAAGTTTTTTTTCCAGCTGTGCACGGAAGCAGTAATGATCAGACATTGCGAATCCAAGTGTCCCAAATCAGCTGATTCTGCTGGGTACATGTGCATGGCACCCCGTGTGGGACACCCCAGTGCCAGCCCAGAAGAGCAACAGGCACAAGGCCAAGCACCTGAAGACATGCCCAAAGTGGAATCAAGGAAGGCAGCAATGCTGCAAGTAAGTTTGTGTCCATGGTCCAGGGTGTCACTGCCTTGGACCAGTATCAACTGTTGTGCCCATATCCTGGATATACAAGGTATCCAGGCTTTTGCTCATGACATGGCTGCTATTCTTTAGATAGAGTATTCTGCCTGTAAACCAGAACCTTCTGCTTTTCAGCTTACAGTGGAAGCACTTTTTGTTTAAAAAAAAATGTCTATATTAGTACTAAAATAATATTTTCATGAAACATTTAGTAACATTTACAAAAGAACTACGCTAACAGATAGTGCTGCATCTTTTTACGTATGGAGCAAAGGGTTGACTTGCAACAGACTGCTATTTTGATAAGAATACCTTCTGCTTAGGAACTAAAGTTTATTTTTGAAGTGTTATTCCAAATCCATGTTATAAAATGTTTATACATGCACTTAGGAGCATGGTTATGGGATATCTGTAAAAGAAAAAAACCAAACCACCCCACAATTGGTGTCTTTTTGCATACTTAAAATGTCGGAACAGATCTGCAGTTCTCTTACCCTTGGGCTGTGCAAACCTAACCCTCACAAGAGGGAGATGCTGGTAAAGTCCTTGTATTCCCTCCCCCTGCAGTGTGCTCCCAGGGTGCTTGCCTTTGCACCCTGTGTAGTCACAGGGTAGCCCAAGAAATTCGGAGGGAAGCGAAGTGGGTCTGTCACCTTAAGGATGAGAAAGGAGATGTTCCCGTGACAATAAAAGCACTTCTAAGTGCACCTCCAATCATAAATCATGTTCAGAATTGCTCCTGGCTTTTTTAATTTCTTTCATTTGGAGGATTTATAGCATGCTGATGTGCCAGAATGTTTATTCCATGGGCTGCCTGTCACGTGGCGCCCCATTGGCAAGGCACCAGGCTCTGGTCCGCGTTAATCTGAACCTCTGCAATGATTGTCTGCGGTTTCTAACAAATGGCTGATAACTCTGTGTCTAACTCCTGCAGTGATTAAAGTTAACTTTGGTACAGAGTGCAGGCTGTTTCAGCTGGTTTTTGATGGCTATTTGCCATTCTTCCTTTTTCGTATTGCCATCAGTGAAACAAAAAGCTTCTTGTTTGAAAATTATTTATGGAGTGTTGCAGTGCTTTATAAGATTTTCATACACCACTCTGTGAGCTGGTATCCTTTTGGATTAGACTGTACTCTCAATTTCAGTCCATGGATAAGAGCAACTTGATTTCTTTTCATAGTTTGCAGCTCCAGAAATGCCCATGAATATCTATTGAGTCTTTCGACACTCCTTTGTGACAGCTTTTAGTGAAGACTGTGCAGAATCAGAGAAGTTAAAGACATAGCGGACCCGTTAGACCATATAGCCCATCTGCCTCCCCACACAGGCTCGTGCTCCTTGAATGAAGCTGTCTCATATTTGGTTGGTTCCTAACTGAGGGCTTCTGCTGCTTCCCTGATGGGCTGCCAAACAGCCTCACCTAACTACTTACAGAAAGACTTGCTGGTACTCACCCTAAATTGTCCACTAGCTATTTTTGCCTTGTGCACCTGATATAAACCCATTATTTTGCATCAAACCATTCTCCTCCATTGCTGGAATTCACATGTAGCTCCATCAACACACTATTGCATTAGTGTCACGTAAGGGCACTAGCCAGGAACTGCAACACATCGCAGCAAGTGCTGTGCGAAAACAGAACAAAATAAATCAATCCCTACCTCATGGCTTAATTGCTCAGATGAATTAAATTTACAATGTGTACGACAAGAAACACGGAATAAAGGAGGGTGAAACATTTCAAAGTTACAGAACACTAAGTACTTAGGTTGCCAGTGCCACTGTATCTCAACCTTTGTAAATGCTGCTTTCAGTGACAATGCTTTTGCCTGGGCTGTCCATCCACCTCTCTTCCAGCCATTCCCCAAATTAAATTTGAGGACGAAAGATTAGGTCTGTGAACTATTTTCTTTAGGTCTCTGTATTCCTCCTCTTCTGATG
This sequence comes from Psilopsiagon aymara, assembly GCA_024733675.1. Taxonomy (NCBI): domain Eukaryota; kingdom Metazoa; phylum Chordata; class Aves; order Psittaciformes; family Psittacidae; genus Psilopsiagon; species Psilopsiagon aymara. The sequence goes on from JANRGW010030207.1 coordinate 2,948, forward strand.
AGACATCGTGTTTCTGGCAGGTTCATTCCCACTCTTCTTGCCCAGATCACCTTACTACTGTGGTGTAGCTGCCAGTTCTCGCAGCTACACAGGTCTTCCGAGGCATCTCCCCCATCCTCTTTTCTTTTCACTTTCTCTGCTCACACTGGCACTCCCTGTTTCCTCTCTTTCTCTAAAGCTGTGTCAGATTCTTTCCCTCCCTCTGGTCTGCCTGTTGGAATTAAGTCTCCTCCTGCTGGTACCATGCACTTTACTAAAGCCATGAAAGGCAGGTGTTGAGGATCAGGACTATTCTGCCCTTTGCCACAGGTTCATGCTCTGAGGTGTGGGAATTTCCCAAAGCTCAATTGCCAAGGTTTCTAGGTGTGGGCTAAAAACCACAGCTCACTCTTATTTAGCTTTATTTTCTGACTCTTTTTTAGAAGAAAGTTCAGCTGGGGAAGACTTCTATCCAGAAAATTTCTCCAAGCAATTAGCTTGCCAACGCCATAATCAGAGCATAATGGAAATTATAACATTTATGACTCTTGTACATGGTAGAGACTCTAAGTTCTGCCTAGAATAAGCCTAGTTTCTAAGGAAGGATTTAAAGCTCTATTTGTGCTTTGCTCATGCACTTCACTTCTCTGGAAACATACCCTATTGACCAATTACGCTATGTTCAAACACACAAGCAGCAATTAACTTACTCATCTGCCTTACCTGTCACACATGTATTTAAAATTCTGTCCTGGCATCTCTGCATTTCTTAATCTCGTCAGCAAAACCCAAAGCACTGACGTATTCTGAGGCGCTGCACAGTTTTTTCCTCTCCCTGTGTTGCACGAGTTTTACATCCCACTGAGTTCAGGAGAGTTATACAGCAGGAAATTAAGCCCAAAGTACAGATACAGGTTTAAATCCCTTTCTAAAACATTGTAAAACACTGCTCTGAGGCCCTCTAATGGAGACAAAGGCAGGCTCATTCAGCAAAATGAAACGAAATTAACGCTTAACAAAGAAATTTCCTCTGGAAGAGGCAGCTCTGAAAACACATGCTCAATTAAGAGTGGACAGATATTTTCCTGCAGTTGAAGTGACTTTCATTTATGTACCTATTTGTTCCTTCAGAGCAGGTCACATTTTTTCTCTTTAGTAAAAAGCAGGGGTGGGGGCTGAATTAAATGAGATTAGTGGGAAGAGAGCAAGTGAAACCTCCTGGAGACATCAGCCTTCCCACCTTGGCTGGGGAAGCTGTTGCTGCTGGGGCCATCCCTGCTTTTCTGCTGTGTCTTTGAGGTAGGCATAGGTGATGTGTGCCGAGTGAGTGGCCATTAAAACCTAAGACCCTCCCTGAAAATGTGGTGCTAATACAGTGTCATTTGGCTAGAGCCTAACACAATACATTTAACAAGTAGTGCCTGTCGTTAATGTACCCATTTTACCCTGACTGACTGCATGAAGTTGCTTTGGGCTACATCTGCTCCTTCTTCTCTGGCAAACCCTAAGCCATTGTAACACCCAGATGCTCCTGCTCTTGAATAGTTCTGGTTAGGAGGGCTCTGCATTGGATCTTGCCTGGCATTTTCAGGACAAGCTAAGGAAAAGTTTCAGAAATTGTGGATCAGCTTTGCCTTCAAGCCTGCTGGGGATGCCTTTTAGGATGCCCTTTACTTCTGTTTCAGCTGCCTCTTCCTTAGCTTCAGCATCATAAAGGAATACAAGTTGCAGGAATTTAACCAAGATAAAGGTAGGGGAAAGTAAAGGTATTTTTCTAAAACCCTGTAGGAATCTACCTGCTTTGGATCTCACAGCTCTTTGAGTACACTGGACATTCACACCAGTAAGGTAGCCAAAGATATTTGCCATTTCTGACTCCTCCTGTAAGCTGAGGCATTAGTTACAGACCTGTTCCTTGAGCTTTAATCAGATGCAGGGGAGGTCACTTTTCAGACCATAAATTCAGGAGCCATACTGAAGCACATTTAGCAGAAGAGACACAGGATTACACTTTCTACAGAGCGGCACTGGTATTTTTGTGAGTACTTGCCATCTCCAAGGATGGGTTTGGTCCAGCTGCTACGTAGGGAAAATGTGTTTGTGTAAACGTTCCTCACTTTGCTGTCAACACCAAAACAGCTCATTTAAATGTGCTGAAGAAACTAGAATGAAGTCCCTGGTGCCTAGATCAATAGTACAGGGGCATTACTGGATGATGTGATCTTACCAGATTGCAGGGTTTATTTTTTTACAACATTAGAGGACTCGTCAACCCTGAAGGGACTAAGGGAGGGTAGAGAGGATGAAAACAACTGGATATGCAGCACCGCAGGTTTAAAGCTCCAAGTCCCAGGGCTCTGCACACACAGTGCATCTGTTTAACATCCTTGCTGCTTCTGGGCTTCATCCTGAGAATTGCTCCAGCACCATGTATTGCAGAGCATCCCCCATGCACTAGCATTAGGCTTTTCTTAACGTTCAGAGGAAAACAACAAAAGTTCCCCTTTTTCTTTACAGCTCTTTCACTTTCCGCCTAATGAAGGTGGAATATAAAATGTTGAAGGAAAAAGCAGTTTTTCCCCTACAGTAGAATTTCCTTTTCAGTTATTTTTAATCTGACATCTGTTTTAACATGCACTCACACACTACTCTTAATTTTTTCCCTCCCTTGTGTTTTATTATTTACCTCCTGTTCCAAAGAGATCACAAAAGATTACACTTCTGTGAATCAGTAACAGCGATGATGACGATGTCTCTTACTTCTCACAACTTCTTTTTTTACCCTTCTGTTTTAACTTTATCTATATCATCCTGTGACTGCCTTCCCAGAGGCCTCGTTACAGTCACTGTCAGATGGGGTGATGGCATTCAATGGGCTTTTTTGGAATTTTTGTGCTAACTAGAACACAAAGCACTTCTTGTTCAGAGCCTGGATAGTCCTTCTTTGCCCTGCTTCAATTCAATGCCTCTAAATAAGGTAGAGAAAGAAATCATGCTCTGGGTCAGTCAGTGCCTGTACTTTGAGGAAAGCCCAAGACTGCTGAAAGCAGCAGAAAGCAGCCAGTGCTGAGACGTGCTTGCTTTCAGCCAGGCTTCTGACGTGATGCTGGCTGAATGTTTCATTTCCCCTGGAAATGAAGATAACAACCTTAATCAACTTACGTGTAATTAAATTAAATCATGGAGAATACACTTTCTACAGCTTCTCCTCAAAAGCTGGTTGCTCAGGTCTGAGCATTAGAGTGGAGAAAATAAAAGTTCTCGATAGACCAGCAAGCACTACAGACAGTTTCAGCACTTTCTACCCTCAGGGCAGCCTCTCAGGCAGTAAGAGCACTTGCTGGTTCGTGCAGCCAGCAGTCATGATGGTAAGCCTTTGGCAGGCTCCTCCATCAGCCTACTCACTCTCTAGTGGCAGGGAATCCTAAACTGGGGGATTACCAAACCAGCTTTGCCACTGGCCTTGACCCAGACATATGAAGTGGTTGGCTGGTTTGCTTGTTTGTTACTAATAAATAGGTGAGAACTCATGTAAGTCTTCGGGCCCTCAACAAAAGAGGGACATGGACGTGCTTGAATGAGTCCAGAGGAGGACCACAAAGATGCTTATCCACTTTGGGGGTTGGTTTTATACAGCAATGTACTGTATGGAGATGATGGTAAACTCCATCAGCTGAGCCTGCAAAGTTCCTTCCTCTACTCCTCCCATGCAAAAAGCAAGACTTGAAAAAAATTGGTGTTGTCAATTCCGGTACAAACTCCTCAGTTTGTTAACATTCTTTAAAGTATCTTTTGTTTTCACCTCAGCTAAGGAGGCCATTCTAAGGTGATACTTTTACAATTCATTGTTTTCAAACACTCCCTACGATCTTGGAGATCTTATGATTCAAGAAAGTTTTGCTTTCAGAAGACCAAATTTTCTGCAATTTCCAAGATTTAGCAATCCACAAGATGTCCCCACTGACCAAAACAGAGCCACTTAGAATCACCAGACTCATTAGGAATGGCTAGAGCACCTTGTTGGCACTCCTTCATTGCATCAATGTTAACTTTCATTGAAGGATATTTAAACAACTTTGTCACCCTTTCTCTTGCTAAGTGGTTACTGTAGGTCCTGAAAGAAGGGGAAAGATCTGCCAGTGGTCTAGAACTGAGGGAAGGTCTCTATAGTGTAGCTGATTGGGACCTGACAGTCTCCCATCATTTGCTTACTTCTGCTTTTTAGAGAGTGCGAGGATTCCTTTCTTGATGCTTCTTTCTTTCCAAGTCTTGCCACCTCTCAATTTAGCACAGTTCCTGCTTTCTGGGATTTTTAATAAACATGGTAAACCAGTCATTTTGCCTACAGTGTCTTTGAATATTAAGAATTCTCTTATCCTTGGTTGCCTTATTAAACAAGGACTGACCAGACGGACAATTCTTTCTCTCCTCGGCAGGTTACAAATCAAAGGTAGTTCCATCCTTCCTTCCTTCCACTCCTACCACACACTACACACAACATTCAGACATCAGCACTGGTAATTTCAGCAAAAGCCCACCAAGATTTGGATAAAACTTGCTCTTGTTGTTTTGTGTCTTTGCCCCCAGGGAGGCACGAAGCCATAGTTCCAACTGAGCAAAATAAAATCAAAAGCAGATCATTCTTTCTGTCTCAGTAGCATGTGCTATAGTATATAATGTATGTTCCCTGCTTCACAAAGGAAATGAAAGAATGAACTTATATGACTGATGAAATAAAGATAGCAAAGTATTACTTGCCCCAGCTGATACATACACTTCACATATAATTACTATTTAATATCTTTGTTTCCTACAAACCAGGAAAAAAGCTTACCCTCTCTCCCAATTCCCTCTTCTTGTAAATAAGCTGATGTAGAATCTTCTAGATTTGCAGTTTATACTTTACTTTCTTCTTGAATTTATTATCTTTTTTTTTTTTTTCAAAGTAATGTGGTCTATAAAATGAAGCTATTTAAAATCCTAAATGAATAAGTGTTATAAAAATAATAAATTAGTATACAAGACTGACTTGCACAAAACATATGTTACACTCTGAAATATATTTAGACGGGAGCGTATAATTGCCTGTTCCTTTTCTAATGGCCTGAAGTACAGTGCTAAATCTGAACTTTTCCCATAGACTATGCAGTGACAGAGTGCTGCCCCCTCCTTGGTTCCTGAGTTCAGGTCCCCATTACTTTTCACTTGCTCTCTGCAGGAGTGACACCCAGCTGCAGCACCCTCGATAAGTCTCAACTGCTTCCTAACCATGGGAACTAAATAGCAGCAGTGTCAGCAATGGGAAAGGTGGAGGAGAGGGCAGTGGAAGTGTAGGTCCGGGCTAAGGACAGCAAGCCTAGGAGACCACATGGGTGAGGGTGTAGGCACTGCTATGCTGGCCTCTGACCTGAGATCAAAACACACATCAGTCCCTGTATCCCCTGTGTTTGGCTCTCTCACAGGCTCACCACTGGCCCTGCCCAGCTTCTCTCCATCTACAGCAGGGGGTCAGTAGTCCCACTTTAGCTCAGAACCACTCTATGTTGCAGGAGCAGTGGCCTCCAGCCCTGCCTCTACCTCCAGGGTGGACCTTGAACCCGTGCTGTTGGTATCTATCTCCTGTAGGGGTTCCCTGGCCATGCCTTGTTATATGTCTCCACCCCAGTCCACTGCAGCTCCTGATGGGAGACCCAGCCCAGGTTCATCTCCTCCTATTGCCCAGGGCTGTCAACAGCCCAACACCGGGCTGGTACCAGCAGCTTCCGTAGGAATGAAAGACAAGGCTCTGGGTCACACTGGGCATTCACACCCACAGACAATATGAATACAACTCACTTGAGTCATTTATATGGCTAGAGTTAAACAGCAGCAAAATCCAATGTGTGGTTGCTGGGAGGGGAGAGGGTCAACCTGGCAAACACCTGGTGGGAGCTGACTTCAGAAAACAGACTCTGTATTTCTCAAGCTCAGCAGAATTTTCTCCTAAATATGCAAAAAGGCACTGGATTTTTCCTTCAGGAAACTGGCAGGAAAATCAGAAGGAAAACCTGCAACAAAAAAGGCCACTTCCCAGGAAAACAAATGTGAAAATATTCACTGCTCAGCCTCATTTTCTGCTTTGAGACCTGAAGCAGAAAAAGGCTGGGAGCCTTGGACAAACTACTCCCTGGGAAATTAAGGCCTATTTCTGAACACTGCACATAGGATTTTACTTTCTGTAGATGTTGTTTCTCTGATTATTAATTTTTTTCCCCTATTCAGCTTTCCTATCTGTCCAAGGTGTTCAGTAGTGCACTAGTGATTCAGGTGGTATAGCCAGATAAAAAACTGAGTTATTATCTTTATGAAGTACAGATCTCTTTGCAATAAATGTATCATTGTAGCTTGATTTACAGCAAAATCCTCCTTCTCTTGCTTCCCTGATGAGATCTACTTAAGTCAGTGAGACTAGTCATGATGATAAGATAATTAAGTTTTTAGTACAACTCTGGTTAGTGAGCAGAATGCAGCTCCGAAATAATGAAACTACTAGCTGTAGTCTGATATTCAAAAGGTTTTTATGATTTCAGTACTATTCTTAATGTGCTCTGAGAAAAGTACTTTTTATATTAAAGCTATAAACCCTCTATAGGATAAAATTCAAATAATCTTTTAAATTAAAAAATTGCTTTTAGAATGACCAAGGTGAAGCCAGCATAGCAGAGACACCTGCAAAACGACACTCAAACCCCCCTACATTAAAATGCAAAGATTTGCATGAATGTGTTTTAAAATGACAGGAGACAGGAATGGGAGCTTCTAAGCAAGTTAGACTAAAATTTAAGAGTGAAATGCCTAAAAATAGGCCCCTGAATGCATAGTTAGGCACCTATATAGAGGCTGCTTGATTTTCAGTTGTTCTGATCACCCAGAGCTCCCATTAACTTCAGGAGCAAGTGTGGATACTCAGCTGTTCCAGAAATCAAGCCACCTTTATTCAAGGGTCTAAATATGGATGTCTGCGCCCAAGTTTTGGAGAAAAAATGCCAAAAAAAAAAGGTTCTTCTTTTGCTGCAGAGACATTTTATAAAAGAAAGTAATAGCCAAGTTTCATTTTCTCAGGTTACAATGCTTGAAGGTGAATCAACATAACAATTAATAGTGCAACACATCTGTGTCAGAAGGTTTTCTCTGAGGTGAATGGAAAGCTATTCCAAGATCTGTAGCTCTTAATTAGTAATCTGAAACATTCCACAGATATTTCATATTCTGTGACTGCAAAGTGTTACCAGGCCACCTAAATCTTTCTCATAGTATTTCAGTGTTGCCATTAATAAGCTTTTCAGGCTAGTCTGAGGAAGACTTTGCAAGATTAACTTTGCAAATCTGTAAGTATTAACTATTTAACTATTACAGAATTACCATTTTTTCTGCTTTTGGATCAAGTACAACCGGCAGACTTGAGCATATTTTTATATACTATAAAATATGAAGAAGGGAGAATCAGAATTAGTCTTTTAATTTTATCATATGCATTTGGTTGTCAGAAAACTTCTGAATGTTGTTTGCTTAAAGACCTCTTTTGTAAAAGTAATCTTGAGTTGATTTTGTGTCTAAGCCATTGCCAGGTCATGCTGAAGTGGATAAGAGCCAGTCACATGGTAGAAAATCTGCAAGAAAAAAGAAGATTTATGATGGAATTATATACATCTATAAATCTGAAAATGTCAATGAAGTAACAAATTGAAGGCATGCCAGATGAAGATGATGGATATTTGTTTGTGTCTATGTGTGTGTGTGCATAAAATATGATGTAGTATACTGTTACATACTTGTTCATAGGATCTGAACTAAGGGCTCTTGCTGCTTTAAAAAGAAAAGATAAGAGCAATGACTTTTTGTTGGAAAAAAAAGAAAAAAGGAATGACTCTTTTTGCTTTTAACTAAGCTTTCAAAAAGAGCAAGGTGGAAGATACTGTTTCCCTCTCACTGTGATCTGATTTTAATCATTTCAGCATCACTTAATGATATTAGAAGTATCCAAAATTGCTTATGCTCTTCTCAACTATGTGTATCCTTTGGGGCTGATAACCTACACTAGTAAGGTAGGTCGTGGGTAGACAGGTCAGAACCTTTTCTGCCCACCAGGAACTACATGTTGTCACTGCACCTCACACACTGTTTTCCTGCCAGGAAACACTGCGACCAGCCTGGGCAAAAATAAAAGCAATTAGCAAAATGAGGCTTTGTAGGAGGCAACTGCTTTTCTTCCCCAGGAAATAATCAATATATAAAAACTTCTCTATCAGCAGTACCATATGTAGGGCGAGACGTGACTTTCTCCACAGCATGGAAATATATAGTGAACAACTGCAGCACAGTGACAAAGTGCTGTGAGATATCTTGAGGGTCAGCTGAACTGGCAACAGCTAGGAGCACAGAGGAGGGCACTACCATGCATTTGCAAAAGACTCTGCAATTGTATGAACTGAGCCCCTTTGCTCACAGCACTGCAAACCTGGCCAAGGCAATTGCCAGTTCCTGGAATATGTCTGTAACAGCAGGCCAAATTTAAAGAAATAGTGGGCTGGAAGTGAAAGTGTCATTAATAATGAATTAGATATACATTCTATTATCTTTTAAACAACACAAAAAAGCATATTCTGCAATAACAGTAAGCCAGCGCATTTAGAAAGATTAGTTTTTCCCTCCACCAAGCTGAAAACCATTAAACACTAACCTGTTTCTCAATGTCCTCCAGCAAACTACTGGCACCCAGGCGAAAGAGCTCTGGTGTTAGCCATTCCACTCCCAGTTCCTCTTTCACCAGCATAAGCCAAGTAATAGCTTCTTTTGCCGTCCGAATGCCCCCAGCAGGTTTAAATCCAACCTTTATACAGCAAAAAGAAGTGCAATACACATTCTCATTCATCAGCAACACCAGAAGAGCAATCAGCATTTGTACACCTGCAGTCTCAAACTGCCTGTGGTGTACGTAACAACTCTACTCAGTAAGTACCTGCCTGCAAACAGTATCAGCTCCAGACTAGTGCTGAGAGCTATCAAGCTTCAGCCATCACTGCGGAAGACAACATTTTCATCACGAGGAATAGCAACTGAGGGAGTAATGTTTTTGATCCCAGTGCACCTTCTAAGGAGGTAGGTTTGAGGTCTAATGGGAATACTTAGCCCACAACACATATTAGGCAAATGGATTTAGGCAGGACCTGGGATATTTGTGTATCACTACTGCCCATGTTGTAAACTAATTCCAAATATATAACAAATATACGTACAATATACTAAAGATGCCAAAATAAAGCATGTGAGGCAGCTGACTCATGAAGAGAGTGGTGAGAGATGGTTGTTCTTTATAAACAGACTGTGCACCAAATAATACATGATCAGGATGTACATTCAAATCTATCAGAGGTTTAATTCTCACTAAGATTTTCCAAATGGGAATTAAATTAGGTTTGACTTTACAAAAAACTGAAAGTTTTGTGTTTCACAGGAACTGCAAAACTTCCCTCCCAGCACACTCTACTGATAAGCTTTCAGTTGCTTCATGTGAGATAAATGTCATATTTGGTCAGGGGAACTGCCATGAAAGTGGAGACACACATGCCAAGAAAAACGTATCTTTGAGGTAAAGATTCTTTTGAGGCCCTTGATCAACCTGCTGTGCAGAGGCAGCACTAAGGTGACATGGCATGAACCCTTAGCATTGGTCTTTTGGTTGGCTGTAATTTAAACACATCTCATTCTAAGACATAGCCTGTGATATGCACCTATCAAATCCTTCGTCAAAAATTTTGTCACTTGCAGTAGCTAAAATGTTGGCCTGTAGCAGCTTGCTAACCCCTTGAAAAACCAGGAGAGCTAGGAAATAGTGTTTCTGCATTAACAAAATATAGTAATTACATCTGAACAGTCTGTACAGTAGCACATGATTCATTCTATGTTTCCTTCTGCCATAAACCTTTACCTTCCATACTTCTTCCTGGCAGCCGCCTTCTGCAAGAATTATCATTCTGATTTCTGCAAACCTCACCTCATTGAGGATTTCTTTGTACCTTATGGATGTAATAATGGAATCAAAATGGATCTGTTTTTAAATGTGTTTGGTACTTTTTGTCATAGTGATTTCATGACAAACGTAGAATAAATCCTTCTCTCACGCTGAAGCATTGTGATAATAGCATATTTCCAATAAGATCATAAAGAACAATAACAGGAAAAGCTTGATAAATCCAAAACATGAAGACTGGGTTTTTTTGTGGATGGATGGATGGATGGATGCATGCATGAGCATATGCATACATCTGTTCACATTAGATTTCCAAAAGGAATTTAAACCACAGCAACTGGAAAAGCATCTTCTAGAAAATAATTTAAAATAGTGGGAATGTGTTTTCCCTCAGGAAGACAAATCCCAATGAAATTCAAATTTAGATTTCTTCCTAGAAATATTACAGGTCTTTGAGATAATCAGTCAAAAAAAAAAAAAAAAAAACACAACAAAAAAACCCCAACTAAAATAGAGTTAATAAGAGAATTAAAAACACCATGCAGAATTCCTTCTTTTTTTTAGCAAATTCTGAAAGTTCTTTACAAAAAAAGCTTACAAAGACAAGCCTGTCCTCCATTTACCAGCCTTCCAAATGGCACATCTGACTGCCATAAAAAGGGAAAAAGGAAGGGGGGTTGGAATTTAATTCAAGAGCAGTACGAAGTCCAGCTACCACTTTCCTGCTGTTTCACAGCATTTCATTATTTTGCTTAATAAGTTCATCTCCTCAAGAATTTTCTCTTCACCTTATATTATTAAAAGTAATAAGTTTTTCTGGATTGGGCGTTTTCCCAACAGAAAAACCAATTTATGTATGTCCTTCAATAATGACAGGAAAAGATTATCTCCCATTATATTACACACTTTTCATATCACCACCACAGCTTATCAGTCAATAAATGCTACTCTGCAACTTGTTCCTTTCCTTGAAGAAGTTTAATTTCTGTATTAACCTGTTTTTCCAAGCCAACGCCTTGCTAGAAAGCATCCCTACAGCCGCAAAATTAGTTTGTTAAAGAAACCATTTAGAAATCTCTTGTCAGTGATAATATTGTCTTCAGTTAATAAAAGCACATAAAGTCAGTTTACATCTAATTCTCTGACACACAGACGCACACAGGCATAAGCACTCATTCTTAATAACACATTTTAAACCATGAATGCATCCTTTTAAAGCAAAAGGTGAATTCAACATTTATATCCAATTATAGGTACAAAGCTGTGTTAATGCAGCAGAGCCCAACCTCTGGTACACAGCTCCTATAAGCAGCACCAGTGCCGAGGTGAGTCACCCAGCCCTAGGGATACGCCTCAGGCTGGTAGCAGTGACGATGTTCCCGCAGAAGCAAGACTATCCAAGCTGCTCGAGTTGTGGTGTGTCAGAGGGAGATGCAAATGGGGAAAGGAGTAGTGAGAACAGCCCAGTGATCACAATGGCCTCATTTAGATGACCACAGAGAACAGATGGATGCATGTCTAACCTGCTATCACATTCTCCTCTAGCTCCAACAGCCCCTGAAGCCATCTCAGCTCCTATTCCACTCTTGTCCCATGTCCTAACATCATATCTTTGAAAGGCCGCTTCCAGAAGTGTGAGCTGGAGAGGACAGAAGAGTGACCCAGAAGTGAGTCTTTATAGATATGATTTTCTTTCCTGAGGCTGCAGGTGAAGACAAAGCCTGCTGCTGAACATCAGCACTAGATCTAACTGGCAGCCCCCACTTGCATGTAGATAAAGCAAGTCAGAGGTGGCTTAAGCCTCCCTGAATAACCTCCTCCTTTCTCAGTGATTCAGCACAAGCATGGATGCATGGAGAGCTCTTCACTTTCTGCCATACTTTCTTCCCTGCTCCTTGCATCCACTGATGTCCTTTGACATTGACATGACAGATAAATGTTGTGGACCAGGACATAATGTTTTTCTGGCCCCAGTTCCTCCATCCCTCCATCCCACACAACAGGTTCCAACTGGTTCTGCCTTTTTGTCCCTTTGGAAAGTCCCTTTGGCAAGGGAGGAAAGAGCAGAATTCATTGCTAGGGTTGCCAGAACAAAGTCAGAAAATACAGTTGCGTACACTGGACAGACTCTCAGCGGCTGTAAATTTGTATAGCTCCACTGAGTTTTATGGGAGTGCGCCAATCACTATCAGCTGGAGATGACCATTTAAGTATCTTAAATGGTGAAACAAAATTCAAACCCAAATGCAGCAGGGGATGCATCAAGATCACATGAGCTTTTAGGCAATGAAGTGACAGTTATTCAAGGGAGGAAAGCCAAAAGTGACTTCTGGGTTGTTTTTTTTAATCACTGGAATAATAGCAAATCAAATGAAACATACAAGACAGAAGTTCCATTACCTATGGCTCCTATACCCATAGAACATAATGTATGTGCATTTATATGTTCTGCATTTTGAAACCATTACACTCTTATTTCCTTCTGAATGAGCCTGTTTGGTTAATTTTTACAAAGGTAGCAAGAATTACCTTGTAGCCAGTTTGCCAGTAGAATTCTTTTATGGCTCGCATCATGACTACTCCAACTGGAAAGGTCGCATTTTCCACCTCCTTTCCTGTAGATGTCTTTATAAAATCAGAACCTGAAAAGAAGTAAAAAGCTTTATGGTAGTTTTAGAACAAGAGGCATTCTACAAATATGTAGTTCATGCCCTCAATAGATGATCTTATGCTTCACAGCAATTACAAAGCATTCCTTTACACATATGTCCGTGTGGTGACAGTGCTAACCTTGCAGTTGTAGAGGCTGGAGCAGGAGGATGATACCCGTCTGGTTTCACAGCAAGTCAGACATCCCAGTGGCTAAATGAACAACCAAGCTCTTAATTCTTTACTCTAGCTATCAGACTAACAATCTCTTCAGGACAGTCCAATACAATATATGTTCCTGTACAGACACTCAATAGATGTGTACATATGTATGAACAGGAATGTGTCTAACTACAACAATGGAAATTATTTCCTCCAAATAAATTCTACGTTAAATCAACTTTGTAGCACTTCCTCAAGGATCTTTCTGAATAGACTATATAGGGTTTTAATTAAATTCTGCATCTATTTAGTCTCACATTTGACAGACTAGTATTGTAACTCCTGCAGCTATTTAAAGTGAAAGGAATCCCATGTGTATTTATGAAACCAGCTGCGTACTTCTGTAAACAGGGTAAAAAATCTCTTACGCATTTTGCAATTGTAACATCCAAATTACTATAGTTAAACCCATGGTCTGAGATAATGCAGTAACAAGGTCAAAACACCTGTGTTATTGAAAGGAGAGTTAACCTTGACTTATTTTTCCTGGTTTCTCACTTGTGAATACTAGTCTCCACTACCTGTGCTGAATACTTCTGTACTATTCTTGTGCATTCTTGTTGTTCTGGGTTGGCTTAAAATGAATCCTGCAGCACAGTATAACAAGAAGCTAAAGAAGTGAACAAAAAAATTTGCCTTGCACTGTATGATCCTGCACTGACACAATACAATGACAAAACTTCTTTAATTGCATTAGGGCGCACTTCATCCCTGGGAACCTACTTCCTAGAAAAGATGTACTGTGGGATCATTAATTATCAAAAGTAATCGGGAGAAGAAGAGGGATAATTCAACCATCGTGTAGTAGTGCGTCATCCACTTAAGGCAATTGGAACTGCATCTGCTTCCACTTCAGCTTTGGCTTAGGGTCCATTTTATCTCTTAGTTGAATGATGATACCTCTACAGCATTCCCTAGAGTAAGCAAGGGAAGTTTCACTACTGGCTCAAACTAAAGAGTTGCCTAGACTACACTCTGACGGTGTGCTGCAGCACACTCCAGAGACCCGCCTTCCTGATGACACTGCCAACTGGCACACAGCTAGGTCTCAGCCTTGATGGCATTAAGACAAAGCCAGGCATGTTGCTCTGCCCTGTGATTTAAACACAAACGGTATCACTAACATTGTGTCATGCAAGAGCACAGTTTTCTTTGTAGGCTTCCTGTCTAGGCCCATGGGTGATTAAACTGCACCCTCCTATGACAGTTTCAGTTCCAAAGAGAAACAATTTTTGTGGAAAAAGCTCTAACTGCAGAGAATGTGCAGTGCACAAAAGAGGCAATTAATAGCTGATTGAGCTTTGCAAAGAATGGAGCACAGAGACAATTGAGTTACATATTTCAGAGCTACTGCCTTCCAGAGAGACACTATGGACATCTGATACTAACATTAAAACAAGTAACAGTGGAAGTGAAACTTCAACATCGCCAAATTATATTTTTCATTTCCCTTTTGAAATGTAGCACTTAAAAGTCCTTCAGTGCAATACTTTCCATTTTTTCTAGTATAAGGTAAGTCAAAGCTTTTATAAGTCTTATAATTACAAGTCTCTATGGTATAGTTTCATTAAAAACTTTCATTAAACAACAGCTGCCCTTGTATATGGTCTTCTAATCAATTTGGTCAAACAGAATGACTTCTAATCAGCTGTTGATAAAAATAGAAGATGAAATTTTAATTCTAATAGATTAACTACAAACTCAAGATAGTCTTCAAAATCCATCTAGCTCTATTCTCCAGTGGATTTAACGACTATTCAGCAACTCATTACTAAATAGAACAAGATGAACATTTTCCAGTTCATTAAAGAAATGTACTATGTATTTTTGCATTGTCCTCATGATTCGTTACAGGGAGTCTTAATTACAAGATAATGGATAATGGTTATTAAATGCAGACTCCAGTAATGAAGCTCTATTCATTTGTGAGCCTCAGAGACTGCAAAGAGGGGAAAATAAAATTACTAGCTTCAAAAGATTAACGGATCAAATTATTATTCAATTTTGAAAATCTCATTCAGACTTCATAGAAACAAGAAGAGATTAAAAACTTGTATTAGTACAAAAGTAGTGCATTTATATATTTATTTTTAAATAATATCTTAAGGCTATTACCAGAATAATCAGCTTTAGATATGATTATTAGACAAATATACAGCCAATTTAGTAGCATCCTCTAACAATGAAAACAATACATTTTTATTTCCTGAACAAATTCTATTTATGACAGAAGGGTTTGCTAGCAGGATTGCATACAGCCTCTTGCAGAAGACAGAAGATGCATGCTAGCAGAGCACGCTGAAATGGAAGGTGCTATTAATGTTCAGATTTCAGGAATGAAAAGGGGGAATTAAAAATATGGCTCCCGACATAAAAGCACCTCATTAAGTAGACTTTATGCCAACCTTATAACAATAAGGGATTTTCACCAATTCTATTTCTTATTCAAGTTTTCAAAAACAAGTCTAAGGAATGAAGTTCAGCAGCAGTTTCATCTGGAATTTGATAACTCAGAAACTGAGTTTTATCACCCATCATCTTCTCTTCCTTTTAATGTAAACAATAAAAAAATCAAGGCTAATATTCAAACACATGCTGGATGTCTTTCCCCTTCCCTAGAGTAGGTTACGTGATTCAATGAAACATTAAGTGAAAGGCTTAAAAAGAGTTCTTCAGGGTAGATTTCTGGGCCCAGTGAGTCTGAAGAAGGCCACACTTTCTATTTTTTTCTAATGTGTAACCACAACATTACATTGCCTTTCAAGGCAGGAAGTCATTTAAGACTCATTGAATCAGTAAAGAGTGGTGACATCAAAGCCTTGTTCTAACACAGCAGCATTACATGCCTGTTTTAGTGAGCTTGCTGCCAACCTAGTAACCCACCTGTGTGTCATACACTACACACCACAGCCTGGCAAGCACAAACTGCGTCGATTTAACCAGAGACAGAAATCTGCATAAATCTTAAGTGTGGACGGAGAGGTTCCCTCTGGTCAAGAGCAATGGAGCCTTCACTGCTGCTGGGAGCCTGACCACTTGGGCTTCAGTCATATTCTTGTGAAATCAACTAGACTTTTTAGCAGGGCCTTTTGCAATGGCACAAGGGGTAATGGTTTTAAACTAGAAGAGGGGAGATTCAGATTGATGTGAGGAAAAAATGTTTTACAGCAGCGGTGTTGAAACACCAGCATAGGCTGCCCAGACAGGTGGTGGATGCATCATCCTTGGGAGACATACAAGGCCAGGCTGGATGTGGTTCTGCGCAACCTGATCTAGTTGAAGATGTGTCTGCTCATTGCAGGGGAGTTGGACTAGATAACTTTTGAAGGTTCCTTCCAACTCAAACTATTCTATGATTTTATGATTTTGAGATATTAAATTCTGTCTTCCCTTGTACTCTCAAAGCCCATACACACACAACCCTCAGCCACTGCACTTCACCAAAGACCACCACAATAAAAAGAAAATCAGTGTTCTCACAGTGTGCTGCCTGAGTTCATACCTAGAGGTCAAGATGAAGTCCATTATATTATTTCTATTTTAGATACTCACACAGCCTTATTTATGGTAGCACCTGAGCAGACTTGTAGAGCTGAGGTATACAGAAGCTGAGTGCCTTTCCCAGGGCTTTTCAGCAAGCATTTGACAGAGCAGAGGTTGAATGCCTGGGTCTCCCGAAGGCCAGAAGAGTTGCCATGACTGGCCCACCCTACTGCTATCTCTTACATCTTCTCAAAACACTACAAAGCTCCCCAGCCCATGTAACACTGAAGCAGAGCATGAGAACTGCAGATCTTATTTAGATGACAGCATTCAGGAAACACACTCTGGTTCCATAATTAAGCAATAAGGAATAATAAGCAGTATAGCAAACATGGAGTAATCACAACCTTTTGGTTGTAAAGTGCTTCAAATATCCTTAGGGAATTATTATCTCCTGATAAATACAGACTCTCTGTTGTTGCCTTACTCTTAATAAAAACCAAAGATGCATCTGGCAGTTTTTAACAATAGTTTAGAGAGAGATGCTTGCAAGGGGACAATTATCCCATGCTATTTTGAAAATACTTGCAATGAACACAAACATATCTTCATTGCTGCAACTCAGATGTAATAATATGCAGTGACATACGGTGAACACATACACTTCCAAAACTTTTAGAACTGGTGGTAAAAAGAGGCATGCTGCCGAGGGGACTTGCAAAAGCCCCTGCTGCTTGTGCTGACAAGGTAGCAATGATAAAATATTACATAATCAGATGTGCATAAAGTCCCATTAGCAAGTCATCTTTTTGTTTTATGAGTACCTAAAATAAAGGTCTTAAGATTCACACACATTAGCCTGACTAGGGGCAACCAGGTTATCAACCCTCTGAAAATAACAGGCAAGGCAAGACGTAAAAGGCTAATGTAGCAGCTAATTCTTGTCAGTTGAGTCATGGTAATAGTCCACTTACATGTCCTTATCCTACTCCAGAGGAAAGATAAAATAAATTCCCTGCCAGCTTAACTTTGCGGTTGAGAAGAAGAGAATATGAAACTGCAACGACGCAATTTAGCAGTAGCTCACCAAGTAGCTTTAACTCCACCACACATGGCTACACTTCCAGACCACTGGTTAAGTGCCTACACGTTTCCACATGCCTATGTCTAAGCTATTGCTTTGGAAAATACTAGTTTATAACCTGATGTTTTCTGAACTGCCTATTTTTTGCAATTCTTTTTTGAAAAGTGCCTGCACAAAGAGGGGGTTAGGAGGGGAAGAAAAAAATCACATCATATAAGTCTAATGTCTGTTTACAAATCAGACAATTTTTCTAATTACCCATCGTATCATCTCAGCTTGGTTTCCAAGACCCAGAGTGGATGCTTTCTCTCTTGTATACCACCTACTGGTAACAGGCATTCTGCAGGCAAAACGATGCCCTTAGGAACACTTACGCATGCACACAAAGGGACAAATTATTAAGTTCATACTAATGCAAAAGTCCCTGTCAATGATGGCTGAAAAAATTCAGTATTGCTGAATTATGCATAGCTCGCTAATGCACCATTATGGTGTCTACCGCAGGTCTCCACAGAATACTATTACTTAATTAGTATTAGTTTCCTGTGTGTTCATTTAAAATGTGTTTCTTCAGAAGATTCAACAGAAAGATACATACTACCTTCTGTTCCTTGGCTATATGTCATGGGCTCTTACCATTTTTAAAGCATTTCTTCCAATCCAATCTCTATTTGATAAGGTGAAAGAGAAGACAAATAATTGTCATGTGCTTCAGGCTCAAAGGCCACAGCTGGAATCATTGTCGATGAGGGCTCTTTGCTTTAGGCTTCAAACCACACTAAAGTGCAGGTGGAAACCTGCCCCCAGTCCCCACTCATATTGCCCAACAGACATGTTGGAGGATACCAGGATGCAGCAGCAGTTCAGGCAATTACGTGCTGCTGGAAGAGCCATTAGCTCTTAGCTCTGAGCTTTAAAATGCGTCTGTTCCATCAGCTACCAATATATCTGCAAAGTAAGGGGAAGGGGGTAGGAGAACCACAAACAACTGAAAAAAAAACATTAAGAGTGTGCTACTGGTAAGCATTGCTACAGCACCTGCATAAATTCTAGTGGACAGAGCCACAGACCTGCCCCCTCTCATGGCCACCACCATCACCACAATTACACAGCAGCTACCTATAAAAAAAAGGCAGTCACATCTTTCAACACCTGCTTCTGACTCTTTGCTGCAAAGATAGTGATGGCTGAATTGTACAGATTGCCCTAATGTCCAAAAGACTTAATTTGCACAAAAAAAAAGCTAAACATTATAAAATAACACATTGTCTCTGCAGAGAGGTATGGAAGTGGCCAGGGGCTAAAAGGGAGATGGAGACTTTCTCTGCTTTGGCAGGGTATTAGTGCCCCACACCCAGCAGTTAAAGACAGGCTGAGTGTTTGGGAAGGAACCACAGCATTCATTCTCCTCGCCTTACCAGTAACACAGAGGTTGCTGCTAAAACAGGTTGCTGCTCCTTTATGAAGCAACATAAAGGCTGGCCTCTCCTTACGATTAGATGAAAGCACTCAGATTCTCAGCACTCAGACAAATGCTGGGTGAAAAAGTTAAATGCTGTGGAAGAAAGGAGACTTGATTTTCAATCTCATCGTTTAAGCTTCCTTTACAAATACTCAATTGCATTGTACCATTTACATGTTTGCACTTAAACTAATCTAAACAATGACAAACTAACCTAAACTGTGATATAATTAAAACAGCACTGATCTAGGTCAGGCTTTTTCCCTCTTGGCATTCTTGGTTTTGGATCAGTACAACTCAGTCTCTCAAAATGTTGCCCAGTACATGACATATTACAGGCTGAAGCTAAACCCCTGATATATCTACCAGTAATAGCACTGCAATTTGGAAGAAAATAATAAATATGCATGACTGCTTAGAAGCACAGTACTGCATGCTATATTACATACTGTGTTTTAGCAGTCACATTTAGATTTTTGCTTTTTAATGTTGATAGCAACTTCGAAACAAATACGTTAACATTAAAGCTCAGGTACGCTTGCATATTGCCTATTAGCTTGTAACGAAATTACTCAAATTGGAGAAATAGCTGTTTAAAATCCATTTGGAAATACTCCAGACTGAACAAAGCAAGTAGGAAATCAGACTACTTTATCAAGATGGTGCTGTGAACTTTAAAGATTTTTTTAAAAAAATAAACATAATACAGACAAAATCATGACACTTCAGTGTCACTTTGAGTGTTTTTCCAACACCTCATGATAAAAGCAGTTTAAGATTCTGTTCTGACTCTAAACCAGAAAAAGGCAGGATTGATTTTTGCAATTTAAAAGTCATGTCTTAATGCCACAGACAGAACCTGTCCAGCAACCAGCCTCTTTGTCATGCAGAGGTCAAACAGGCAGCGTCAGCCCCTTTTCCACACTGTTCCCTACAGAAAAAAAGGCAGCTGCCAAAGGTGGAGGCTTCAGTACTGGGGGGATTTCCGGTACCCAAGGCATTTCCCAAGAGCACTTTGTGGACAGTGCCAAGGTACCACATTTCAACAGGCTTGTCTATGATGTGTTTGTTTCCCCCAGCTTTTACAAATCAGGTAGAATAGGTTACTTAGGGGCTTGAATCACCCAATTACTAGGAAAATGTTAGGCACTTTCAATTTCATTTTTATGGTACTTTAAAGTCTTCAATACAATCAACTTACAAGAACATAGAATCTATCATGGACTTCCTAGGCCCAGGCGTTGGGCATTTTCCTGACGCAACAAATATTCAAAGGGTAACAATCTGGAAGGCCTTACCTACACATCTGGCAGTGCAGTAAAATGTCAATCTGCGACTGTTTTAAAAGGTACTGATCTCACCCACAGCTCCTGCCTCCCAGAAGCTTTTGCCCCTCAGAATGTTTCCTTCTTTCCCCACCTTGATCATTCAACATTGGGCAAAACTGCAGAAGCCCATCCACATAGGCTGCAATGCAGGTGAGAACTTCCAGCTACTGGCAGATGCTTTCACCACTGTCAGTAGGGTTGTTTTACAAGGTTTCCAGCTCTTCAGGTAGCCTGAATACCAAAAAGCCTGCCAGTCCTCTTCAATAAAAAAACAGGTAAAACCCCTGACTGTGCAGCCACAGTGCAAGCAGCAGGCACCTCTCTGCTGGGGTCGGGCAAAGACATATTTCTGGCTTTTTAATAAATCTTTTTTTTTTCCCCCCACTGTATTATTAACGATGCTTACATGGCAAAACTAACAATTTTATTTCAAAGGGATGCTTTATGAAGGCATGTGGCTGATAAATTCAGACTTTTCTGGCATAACAATCTACTGAGCACTACTTTAAAAAATGAAGGAAATCAAAAAGACCCTTAAGCACCACCAGAAATAGGCAGCAACTCATAAAATTGTATTTGATATGCTGGGGCATCGTTTCTCTACCTCCATTTATCAACAGCCTGTGTGCTGATCTGGTCACAGACAGCAATCATGGCAAGCATCTCAAACCAAAAGTACCAAAATAATAAAACAACTGCCTGTGTTTTGGTTAAAAATAATTGAAACTGATACAGAAATGCACATTTTGTTAGCTCACTGGCAAATGAAAATAATATGATGATATTTCATTCTTCAAATCTACATTTTATACATAGGTTTTATATTTTTAAAAACCTATACTAAACTTATATTATCATTTTGCATTTTGGCATTCCACTCTTCTTATTGAAATACTGTGAGTGAAAGAAATTGAGTATCAATCTTTCTTTGTGTTAGATGCATATGTATCCTCGTAGGTATTTAGTGGAAAGTTATTAAATGTCACTATTCATTGAGACAGTACATTTTATGTCTTTCTTACAGGGGGAGAAAAAAATCCATCTAAAGTTTGTAGCGTTGCATGGCAGTATTTCAGAGCCTCACTTTGTTACCAATAGCTTCTTTATCCACACTCACATGTTCAGAAATAGAAGTGGTCAAGCAAAACATTACCTGTGTTTTACCAAGCTGTCACTTGCCAAACTGTAGTGGTAGTGATGGTGTCACCATCACACTGGCAAGCACAACCACCTGGTCTACAGCTTTCCACTTGTAATCCTAAGCTTTTGACATAAATAGCAAAAAGCTGCAGAACCATCTCCCCATGTGAGCTAGGTCCTAAGCATGCTCTGGTTAGGTTGTAAAGATCATAACAGTATTCAAAGTTATCCAAGGCTGCACTCCAAAGAAACACACACTTGATGTCAGCAGACCCAGCCTCAGTGAAAGAAAAGCCTCGCAAGTTCCACACTATTAACTACAACTTCTAACAATATTGAAATTGGTATTAATATTTTCTGTAGTGACTCCAGTTGTTCAGTGTTAGGGAGTGAGACCATAAGACATAGAATCACAGATTCAACTGGGTTGGAAAAGACCTTTAAGATCATCAAGTCCAACCATTCCCCCAGCACTGCCATGTCCATCACTAAACCATGCCAGTAAGGGTCTTGTTTACACAGTTTGTGAACACTTCCAGGGACGGTGATTATACCACTGCCCTGAGCAGCCCGTTCCAAAGCCTGACCACCCTTTTAGTGAAGAGATTGTTTCATGTTTTGTGTTTCATATCGAAAAAGATATTGTGTAAGTTTAAACACGATCTGTGGGGTTTTTTGTTTTAACAGCAGTCACTTTAAGTAAATTTTGGTCACACCATGAGACTAAAAATAAGTAAGTTTAAAATCCTGACACATGGCTCTTCCTCCTCCCTGCCTCCAATAATGAGTGATGTGTACTTTTCAATAAAACAGCTGCTTTTCATAGAAAATGAATCACAGCGGAAGTTACATGGAATTATGTGCTCAGCATTTCTCTACATCAGATCTCAGTTATCTAACAAGTATTTACATTGGAAAACACTGCAGCATAGCACTGTTGTGGATCCCTTATCTATCCAACTAAGCACAGTATTTAAGTTGCTGAGTATTTTCAGCAGAGTGCTTTAAGGCCTGCAGACATCAGCCCAAAGCAAAACCACATTGGTTCCATTTAATTACCTATCTTTTCAAACCTACTGTGATCAAAATGACTGGGTCAAACAAAGTGGTTACTAGTAACAGGGGATCATTGTTAACTAGGCAAGCTATGGCGGGTGTATGTGCGTAAGTTCAGAAGGAAAAGATGCTGCTGCATGCTGCTTGATTCTCCAATGTGAATTTATAAAGGGGAGTGAAAGTGCAGTATCAAGTGAATTAGCAAGAGTTAAAAAAATTAAAATCCCAGGAACCAATGAAGTCTAAGAGAGATGGAAAATGGATTTGGCCCTAAAAAGATAAAATTATTTAACAACTTATTAAAACAGTTCATCATTGTAATTAAAATCCAAGTGCCTACAAAAAAGTGGCACAAGAAAGGTAATTATTTATGAGGAGGCTTTAAAAAGCCATTTATTGTGAATTTGGGAGAGAATCAGCCTGAATGAGTTGGTAGTAAAAAGAAATTGTTTGTTTATTCATAAAACTTATTTTGGTCTAGCATACCACTAAGAAACCCTAACATCTGCTCAATGGCAGCTGTAAGTAACATTAGGAACACTCAGCCAATTTATAACTTTCCTTTTTATTAAAAAATAAACAGGTCTTTTTAAATTATTCACTAGTAAATTAACATAAAAATCAGTGCTGTAGCAACTCGTATTTTGTGGCAAGGAGTCTGCAGGCTTTGCATGATTGTGATGATCTGAAACTTTCCACATTTCACTGACTACTTTACTCTTTATGTGATGTCCCACCTAATTTGGAAAATGAAAATGCAGAAAGCCTACAAGCCATACTGAAGTCACAGCCATGAATAATATAGAACATACTGCTGATACCTCAAATGCCACATTAGTTGCCTCCTTCCAACTTGAACGGATTCTATTCTTACCTTCCCTTTGCCTTCTGCCATTTAAAAATTCCACTCTAATAATCTCAGATCCAATCCTGCTCCTGTCTTTCATGAACCAGACATTAGACAATAACCTGAACTGGCAGAACCTTCCTCTTAATTATTTCTGAGAAATAAAATGCAGCTGAGTTACTAATTAATAATTATTTGTTCTCATCTGCAGCAATAGATTGCACAGTGCTCTGCATGTTCCTGTGTTTCACTCCAAAACTGTGTTCTTCAGGCAATAAAAAAGGAACGGGATCACTTCAAATCTAAAGGCTTCTTTTTACCCCTCACTAACAACGTTTTTGTTTGGTTTTTTGGGGGTTTTTTTACTTAATCTCTCTTGAACATTTTAACAGAAAAATTTATTACTTTCTTCCCATGTTTCTCTCCTGCCTTTAGTTCGTTCTTACTCGGTAAAACAAGCAAGTCCCTGCAGAAGAACTTGCCAAGAAGTTGTCCAAAAGCATGTTTACTTTACTAGGATTTTTTTGGTATACCTAGAAGTAACAAACCAGCATTTCTGCAGTACGCTCTGGAGACTGCTAGCTTAAACCTAAGTGAGCTGTAATTCAAACCCAGGCTCTGGAAATGGCTGAAAATGGCATCGGCGTAACAGTACAGGGTTCATCCATCTGAAATTCCTGGAAGAGCTTGCCTTGAAGCTGCAACTATGCTGCAACTGGCAACCAAGCAAACTGCTGAGAAGCTAAATTTGCTTATACCCAGAGTAGCTGCAAACACAGCACCTGATTACAACACAGATGTAACCAGCTAGCTATCAACATCATGCATATGGTATCTTGTTATAAAAGCTCTAACTGAAAATGCTATCCCTCCTCTTACTGGGGATTACAAGTCATGAGCATCATGGCATACCTTTCCATCACACCCCACCAAGCTGCTTTCCCATCTTTCATTTCAAGCTCCATTTATGTGTAAGGCATTGTATTTCTTTTGAGCTCTCTACACATCCAATTTCCAGGACCAGTGGGAAGGAGGCTTTTTAAGATATATGTTTCATAATTTTGTATTGCATAATTTAATTTTATAAATTTAATGTGCTGCACAGAATATGAAAGGCTATGATCTGTTTCCTTTGAGGTCCATTAGAGATGCATTTACAAAACTTCCTGACAAACCACAAGACTTCACCTCTGCAGTGTTTGGGATTGGCTGGTAAATTGGACATTGGATTGGCCTGGTAACTGCAAAGATGATGGAAGGAAGACTTTTTGCTTAAGAAGAAGTCCTGGCATCATCAAGGAGGAATCTTTTCTACATCTTAGATTTAGGGAGAACTTCACTTGAGAAATGAGCTGCAGTTCTACACTGCAGGGAAATCACTTTATAGCACAAATGCCAGAGGGGAAGAAACATCAAAGGTGCATGTGACAATCAGATGTCAGGTCCCTGCTGACTTGCTGGGAAGACTACGGACTTTGCTGTCATCTTTGTCTTTGAAAAAATTCTCTCAAAAGCAGGACTACTACAGACAGGTCCAGGAAAGCTACTGTCTCTGGTAACTATAAAGTAAGTCAGAAACTAGAAATTGTCTTATCTGAGAGATGTTGAAATTAAAACCTTCAATTTCAGAAAAGGATTTATTTTTTGTCTTTTAAAATATATAAATCACGAACATTTCCCAGAGGATGAAATCCCAGAGTAGAGTACCAAAGAAGGAACATCTTCCGTTCTCTTCAATGTCTTCCTAACATGGTTTGCACTTTGGCAACATGAATCAAAGGAGTGCAGAAAGTCTGGGAGACAGGTTTCAAGTAACTCAGGTACCTACCAAGGAAGTTCAAGTCCTTTGTGCAACTCAACAAAAATACTGCAAGCGACCGTGGAGGCAAGCTGGGAAAAGCCATGAAGCTCTTTTCTGAACACAGCATGATGCAACCTGGCAGTCAGCTTGGGTATTCAGCAGTTTTTTCTGCTCTTAATGATGTAACCCTTTGAAATACAGTATAAGCACCACTAAGACATGAACTGTTAAAAGTTAGTGGATGTCTTTATATTGATCTCTACATGTTTTAACATCTAATTTATCATAGTAAACTATCCATAACCTTCTTATGCCAAACTTCTTGTTTCACATGACTAATTTTTGTCCCACTTTTGTGTCTCAATATGTATTTCACTTATGCTTGAGTCCATGTCTTGTTATGCTGCTTTGTTTCCCACTGTACTCCTGCTCCTTATGATTAAAAGTGTTTACACAAATGAGTGTCCGTAGTGTTTTAAAATAACCTATTGTTGTTCAAGATCACATAAGCTATTTTTTCATTCAACACTCTCTTCAGAAGGCTAATTTTACATTTCTGCTGTCATGAGCATACACCTTCAAACTACATAGGCACAATCACTAGGCCCTGGCACCTTAAAAATAATAATAAAAAAAAAGTCCAGGACCTACAACCCTAGAATCATGCTTAGTTTATTTCCACATCTATATTAAGTTTCTGTTAAGGGATTGGATTTTCTGACTGGTGTTCCTACTTGTTATCTCTTAAAAGATACTTTAATATTTCATAAGCCAATTTTGTATAATTGATAGATACAGCAAATTAAATATTTATTTTTATTTTTCACTGGTTTAGAATTTAACACCTGCTGTTGCCAGAATAAAAAAAAAAAAAACAACACTGAAATATCAGAGAAATAAATAGGACCCTGCACATCGACTGATTTTACATAATATTTCCATGTTTTAAAATTGCATTTTCTCAAACCATTACCTTCTATACCGGAGCTTCACAGAAGTGAAGTTTTTTGCAAGGAAGCCGTGTTATTTTGATGGCATGTTTGACTAGAACTATTCACTGTGCCATGATTTCTGAGCCTGAGGTGATATGAAACTTCAGAAGTTTTAACTCAAATTCTAACAAATTATTTAACATAGAAACAAGGTTTCATTCATGAGGAAAATTAACGCAAGTGGGGGTTCTTTCTCACCTCTCTGCATCAGTTGTTATAAATTGAAAGTATACCATTTAGATATTCTTTAATTAACATGCTTTGTAAAGATCTTGAATATCAGTAAAAGAAAAATGCTATTCAGGCATTTAGGATAGTTTGTTAATAGAAGATTAATCCCTCTCAATGGTATGCTATGCTGCCAGTACATGCCTCCTCACTGTAATCTACTATTTCACAACCAGTTTCGAAGATTGAAGCATAAAGATTAGCCACTTTCTTACAGGTCAAGCAGCAGAAATCTGCAGGTAAGGGTTCAAACCCTTTTCTAAGACCCAATGACAAGTCCTGGGATTTCTGGGGAGTCCTTGCATCTACAATTTCATGTTGTCACATACAGCTCATTCCAGTTTGCTCAGTGAAGGAGGATCACGAAAGCACAACAAGGCACACGGGAGGCACAGCAAAACACTTTCTTTTAAAAGAACATTTGGTGGGGTGCTATGAAAACAGCTGAAAGGAACTGACCTCCCTGCTGCTACTGACAGTGCTGCTCACCCAGGCAGTGTACACCATTGCCAGAGTTGCATGGGAAGCTATGTCAGCTCCCGCCTCCACTGTCACTCCCAGGACTGGTTGAACTAGTAAATCAGAGTCAGAAGCTCCCACCAGAAGATTTCCATACTTCCTCTTGCTCCATTTCCCAATTTCAATCGTGACCAAGGGTATTCCATCTTCCTACACAGACATGGAAAACTTTTGCCTTTTAATGAGAAGAGCATAGTTCTGCATATATCTTAATTTACTAGATCTCACAGAGGTCTTATAAAATGTACAATGTTAACTTTACATACAGAAAAACAGAGAAGTTAACAGAATTGTCAAAGGTGATGATAAGTTAGGAGTCATTCTGCTACCTCAAACAACCCTACCCAACTTTTGGCTTCCTGACTTAACTCAGTATTCTTCCAGTGAGAAGTGCTTGGAAATAGCACTGTTTCCATTTGAAATGAGAATGGTGGAGGGAGAAAGCCAAGTGATGCTGTGGATAACACAAAATCAAACAGATACAGAGCTGACAGATGTCTTCTGTTTTACACTGGTATTTCTTCTCTGACTTCAACAGAGAGTGTAACTTACTATTTTCTGATTACAGAAGAACACCGCTAACAGATTAGACCTTTCATAAAATTAGCAAATTGAGTTGCCAGGCATCCTGGTATGACAAACATGAACAGCTCCAGATAACTATCGCCCTTCAGATATGGCTGTATAGGCTAGTGTACAGTTCAGTAAGCACATAAATAAATGCATAAAAAATGGGGCATTGCATGCATGTCTGGGTTTCTAGCTTAACAAACTGCAAACAAATAAGCCTTTAACGTATACACTCTCTTCTCCCTTCACAGACTCACTGTATCATTTTTCCCCCAACATCTCTGTTTCCCTTACCTATTACTTCTCTACCTTACCCATATAGAGTTCTGTTGCTCTTTTGACTCTACTGAAAAGACTTTTCATTAGAGCCGGCCACAGTGTTTCTCAACCACTTTCTGTTCCTTCACTTCTGATTCCCTATACATACATTATTGAGTTCCAGGCAGATTTTAAAGTCTCATTTTCATTCCTTCAAGGTCTGCTTTACTCAAGCCGAATGCTTTTTTTTCCTGTTACTGCTCTTCGTATGGACTGTCATCAGTAATTCAAACCTGAGGATATTGCGATTGTATTGTTAGAACTTTCCAAGTCCAAGCTTATCTATCACGCCTACATTATTTCTAGTGATCAGCTGTAGTATCACCCTTAGGCTTGTAGGCAAATCATTTAAGGGAGCAGCCTTGTTCTGCTTTACTGAACATGCAGCTTTCTGCATTTTTATACCACTGGCTTTTTTGTTTCCCCCCACTCTGTAGCAGAATAAATGAAGTCACTTGTTCTTGCAGAGACCTCTTTTAGAGAGATTGTATTTAAAGACCATCAATCTTTTGATGTAATTCTTAATTCAACAACTTTTTAGTCCATAATTTCATTCAAAATTTTGAGACAGACTCTGTCACTCTGACCTGCTCTATATCTTGATTTTCCACAATGCTTTGTGCTTATTCCTTGCTCTAAGCTTTCATTAACATTAACAAAAGCTCTGGAATGCATAACAACTATAGACTATGCAGAATGAAGGACTTCACTTCTGCTGCAGCAGACAGTAAATTTATCACCTACTAATGTAACTCCATAGAGCTAATTACTGTCCTGATGAGCCTCTTACCACTACCAACTGCAAACACTTCTATATGTTCAAGACAATAACCAAAGCTATGTTCCTAAAATGACACAACACTGCATCTGCATAATGCAAAGCGCTGAAGTAGTATAAACTATACAAGTTCAAATTTATCTAAAAATTCTGAAGTAACGGGCAAATCTTTGGACAAATGAGGTATTGTCTGCATGCATGCAGACAGAAAGAGAGCTGACATAAACATCATTTTATGCACTCTCAGTAAACTGACAGAAATTCAGAAATGTGCTCATCATTCCCACGCTTGATCTAATCTGTACTGCCTGAAGATTACAGCCAAAAAAAATTGGGATTATTCTCTACCCTTTGACAGCACAGGTGGGAGAACTCTCTGCACTGTGCTTTGTTCTCTGAAGACAAGCAGTAAGATCCAAGTATACCCTGCACTGTAACATCCTCCTTCCCCAGCCAGTGATCGCAGCTCAGCCAAGATGGAAAAATAAGCAAGGCCCACCATATCTTGGACTCATGCTGACTTCTGCTTGGTTGGAAGGAGAGAGGAAACATCCACCAACCAGGCTCTGACCAAGAAAGTCTTAGTCACCAGTCAGGCAGTAAGTCCTCTTTCCACACAGTCAGAAGAGGAAGGACTTACTAGTTTGTCCCTAGTCCCATACTGGACCTCCAGACTATTGCTGAACAGGATCTGCCACCCTGGAAAGCACTCAGCAACAGTTCACATCTGTAGAAAGGAGCTGACAATTTTGACCCAGTCTGCTTTTAGAAGATCACAGCCACACAATGACCCTGACGGATCTCTCACAGGGTAAAGCCTACCTTTTACAGATACACTGTAAACTCAATACACTTGGCTGGATTTGAGACATGTAAAATGAGACACAAATTGAAATCTTGTTTCGTATGTGTTACCAAGCCTCCTCCCTTGGTTTGCCTTTCATTTGGAAATGCTCTGGGCTCTAATAATTGACTGAATTGGTATCAAATTATAGCTGAAGTTGTAAGCACATACTTAAATCAATACACAATATAACTCACATGCCATTGAGGCGACCCTCAGCTTTTGGACTGAGCGTGGGATTTAAAGCCAGGAACTCACAACAGATCGCATTGACTTTTAACTTCTCTATTATTATCTTTGTTCCATACTTCACAGGCCAATTGTAAGATTTACTCTGCTAATATCAGTATGTGCTTTGAAGATCCAAAGTGCTAGGTAAGTGCAAAGTATCATTACTTATTCAGCAGTCTTGTTTCCTACATTAGTCACATTTGCGCAAAGCATGCCTAGTTTTTCATTCAAATTTGCTTGGTTTTGCTAGTCCTTTCTTCTCTTTCATTTTTCATGAAATATTTTCTTGGTAGAAACTTTGGATCATGGCAGGCCACATCCGGCAGCAGGGAAATCATCCCTTGCACGTAGATGGTGTCTAGCATGTTTACAGCCACACCACCTAGTCCTGCTTGAAGCAAATCTTCACAAGACAGTGCTGAAAACAACAGCTATGTACCGTAGAATTTGTCTTCCCATTATTCATAAAAAGATGGATCTGCACCAGTATTAAGTACAGTATAAAAACTTTATTAAAGAGCTGAGGTAATGTTTGGTATACCCAGGCATTACTTTGCAATTTTCCAAACCACAGTTCTTGGACTCTGTCTTCTTATAATCATTAAACTGTGATATCTTTTCTTAATTCGGGACTAGGCTTTTGTGCAGTGGAATGTTCCAGGAAACCTCTTCATGCAGTACTGCCATGATCTGAGTTTTCTGTAGGGGAGCCCTGCAGCACTGCCCTCTACTTCAAGAGACAAACACTGGGTACTACATCTCTCAGCAAGTCTCTCTCTGAATACAGCACAAGGCCAGCCCATTTGTGACTTCAAGTTTTGGTAAATTTTGCTATGAAAATGATAAGTATTAACTGGAATCACTTCTGTAAAGAGGGATGAAGCTTGGAAGAACTGATAGTGGGCTCTCCTGAGAACTGCAAGACATGGCTTTTCTTAACTACTAGCTATATTATTTCGGTTCACTTTGGAATGAAGAGTATCAAACATCTAAAAAAGTTTCTGCTTACACATTTAATGTATTCTAGTTTTTTTCTTCTAGACTATCAGCATCAGAGACCTTATTGCCTCAGCCATCTCCTGCAACTTTTTGCAGGGATTTTTGTGCTTGAGACTGTAGAAATTAATTTGGTTTAGCACTAATTCATGCCCTTTCTGAGTTCAATTTTTACATTAGTCAGTACAGCTTACAATTTATTTGACTTACCGCTTAATGACCTTTGAAAAAAAAGGTTGTCCTAAACCCATACATTTAGTAGAGCTGCAGAAGAACATGCATCACTCATTTACGATCTTCCCACAGGTACCTGTTTTGATATATATAATGAAAACAAGTATCTGTGTTCCCCTTAGCTTTGCAAAGCCTGATGTAAAAGGAGCTGTACCATCAAGAGCAGCTTTCACAGTCAAAATTACTCTGATGAAGTTTTCACTTTTAAAGCAAAGTACATTTACATAATCACTTCCTTCACCTCTCTTCCAGTATACATATCCTCATTCTTATGAATTGTTACACAGAACAATAAAGATTTTGTAATTAAAATATGATTTTCCAAAATAAAAACATTATATATGACTGTGATATGCAATTAAGTTATCCACATCTTTACTGAAACATTCCTTTCCCAGTGCAAGTTCTTCATACTTCCCTCCCTTGCCTGGCTTCCCTGGTGGTTTCTGATGTTTGTGACAGAAAATGGAAGTTAAAAAAATGCTCTACCTTTCACAAGAGAACTGTGTACAAGACCTGTTTGGGTTTCTTTTTAAAGACACCACAACAAAAAAAACACTATAGTTACCACTGGTTTGGAGGTGTCAGGCACTCACATTTGTGTTCCTTAGGACTGTTACTGCCAAGAGGCTACAAAGATATAGAGTTGAGTGCCTCCTGTAAAAATGGATGTGGTTCACACAAGTATACACCACACAGTGAAAACCATTCATTAGCTTGCTCTACTCGTTGTCTGGAAGCTGTTGGGTAGAGTCAAAGTTGCAGTTTCCCTTGAGAAGCTCATATACTCAAACTACTATCAAGACTTCAAAAAGCTCAAGAAATGGCAGTGGGCATTATAAACCAATGGCCAAAATCTCCCTGTATCAATACAGAGATTTTCTTTCGATTAACCTTCTGAAAAGAATGTGCTCCTGTGGCAGTGACACAGAGCCACTGATGTGCAATCCTACCTGCCATTATGTCCTCCTTAGCACTGCAAGAATTATTCTTGCAAGATGAGTCACTGTCCTTAGAGGGCTGTCAGCCTCTTTCACTCAGAAATAGGTTCTTTAAATATTCCAGAAGAATTTATTGCATGTCAGTCAAGGTATGGTTAAGAGAAATTAAGGGAACTGTGCGCACACTCCCATTCTGATGTCTTTCTCCTTATGGTACTGTGTCAGAGAAGGAAGAAAAAGTTGTCATGATACTTTGGAGATACAATTTCAGGCACAAGCATTAACCTTTTGTACTCAGGCATTCTGAGCAAAGCACCATTTCTACAACTGGCTTCTACCTCCAGTGCACTGCTGGGATCTGCATATCTGGCTGGGCTCAGCCTCACTCACTGATCTACAGTGAATAGCTTCTGCTGAGTCCTGCAAGGGCTATGACTCAGAGTACAGCTGTTTGCCTACAGAAGCAGCCTACGCAATCTGCTCTGAATACAAGTGCATGGGCATACCACCCCAGTCTGAGCATGGTCCTTACTGTTTTTTTAAAATCCCAGCCAGGGCAGAGGTGCACATTTTCTGAACTTTTACCATCCCTTTTCAAATCAGTGATCTGCACAGTTGGCCTCATGCCCAGAGGCTGAACCCCCACTGGCTACCTGAATTAGACTAAATGTAACGTGCTGTGGGTCCTACCATATACCAATAATTCCTTAAGACAGCACAAGGACAGAGCTGGGTTGTATTCCCTGTTCAGTTAATTGCTTTGTGCAAAGCAGAGCAACTTTATCGGGAGGGACTGAGATTATTTAACAGCAAATGCACTGTAAAGTTGACTTTGTGTGGGAGAACCCCAGTCAGAGAGACCAAGTCAGAGACCAAGTCCCAGACATCCCAGGAAAGCTCTAGAGCTACTGACAAATCAGCACTGTGTTACTCTCTCAGCCTTCTGAGTCTTACAAACAAGACACGCAGGAAATACATATATTTTATACACACATTGTGATACATCTGTGGCTTTGTGCTCCAGGACCTAGGTGAACGTGTGCATGCTTAGCAAGGGCAACATAAACATCTGTAAGGATTTTGTTCTCCCTCTATGGCTTACACTATGCATAGTGAAGTTAAAACAGTTAAAACAGTTGAAGGACTGCACACCATGCCCTCAGTTGCACTGGCACAACCGCATGCAAGGCAAGGCTGTAAAACAGATTATTGAGGCAGTGGCCATTTGAAAAAAAAACATTGCCAACCAATCACAAAAAGCAAACTACTTAATCCTTTTCTAAAGTAATTTTCAACTACACTGCTTTGAAAACTCAGTTTACAACACAGCGTGATGAGCATTTCTAACAGCACAGCTGAAGGAACAATGAATTTCGGTGTAAAGGACAGGCAAAAATGGCCAGAGGCAGCAAAAAATTCTAAAGCCAGTTTTGCAGTTGAATCCACTGCATTGTGTAACTAACTTCTGCATATAAAACCAATTGCTAGGGTGAGGTTTATCAGAGTTGTTGCTTTTTTATCTTCAGATAAAAGTTGCCAGGGCCTGCCATACTACAAAATCATCTGGTTTTTCGTCTTTCTTTAAAGTCATAGCTCCAGTTGCAAAAGTATATAGATATTAAAGCTACAATTTAGAAGTACTGTGCCAAATCACTTTCTCCCCAAATATATATACAAATATACAAATCAAACAAAATTCAACTGGAATTTGAAGTTTTCAGCAGTTCTGACAAGTTAGTCTGAAAATCTGGCCCTCAATACATATATGTGGGGCACCAACAAACTTATTTTTATACCTACCCACAAAGAAAAAGCAAGAGATTGAAATAAAGAAATTACTGCATATATTCAGATGGATAAGTACCTTGCAAAATTAATAACTATGGAAGGAAAATCATTAACAATAGAGCCATCTGCTGTATTTCAAAAAAATTACACCAGCAAAGAATCTGAAAATGTTAAAATGCTGTACAACCTGAGTTTTTCACTATTCCATGTTTATAGTAAGTGATCATTATGATTAGTACATCAGTTTGAGTTACAGCAAATGTGTATTACTTACACTTCTTCTAATTAAAAGCAATATTTACTGGCATAATACTGATCCTCTGTATCTAATGATACCAACTGACACTGTAGCTGAGCAGGTTGAGGGAAGTGATCCTGCCCCTCTACTCTGCTCTTGTGAGGCCGCACTTGGAGTACTGTGTGCAGTTCTGGTGTCCTCAACATAAAAAGGACATGGAACTTTTGGAACAAGTCCAGAGGAGGGCCACAAGGAT
>JANRGW010030207.1:37040-47444 GCA_024733675.1 Psilopsiagon aymara
GAAGAAATTCTTTACTGTAAGGGTGGTGAGGCACTGGAATGGTTTGCCCAGGGAAGTTGTGAATGCTCCATCCCTGGAGGTGTTCAAGGCCAGGTTGGACATAGCCTTGGGTGGCACAGTTTAGTGGGAGGTGTCCCTGCCCATAGCAGTGGGGGTGGAACTATACGATCTTACGGTCCTTAACTATTCTATGATTCTATGATTCTATGATTCTATGCAAAATGCCTGAAATGCTTCCCCTTTCATTTGAAGTAGATAAGCACAGTGGTGTGTAAGGAGACAATGAGGTCAGTAGCAAGTTGAATATTTAAATACTGACAAGACACTAGATTATATTTTCTTGCCCTAAAATAAGAAAAAAATACCAGGTCTGAGGAGTTTATAGTAAGAAAAAAAGAATCAACACAAAAATGAGAGTTTAGAAGACAGACTAACCCAAGTGTTTCTAGTATATCCTTGCACTTCTTTCTATTAATACGCTTGAAGAGTCCTGTTTCAAGCACAGCAGAAGAAGCAGGTGTCTAGTACAGAGTTGAAAGAACATAGCCTTATCAACCAATTCCCAGTTTTGCATTAATACACATCCCTAAAATCCTGGTTAGACTAGGGAAAATTGTACCAGCACAGACCCAAAGCTGCAGAGAGACTACATTGCGGTAAATCTGGGCTCAAATAGGTGCTTTGCTACATTCAGTGGCAATAGCTATGCAAAAAAAGTAATTCCTACGAATGATATAGCTCCTAAAAACTCTATCATGCTCATAGGAATGTGCTTCTTGGCTAAAAGAGTTCAGAATAAAAGGTAGACAGACTTCTAAACATCAGGTCAGATGTAACTGAGCTTTCAAAGACAGGAAGACTGGACAGCTTTTGAAGTGCCAATTAACTGTCGGTAGTGAGCGCCACTGATTTTGAGCATCCCAGTTAAAACCAGTTGCATCCTAGCCCATCCAAGTGCCTGATGGAGCATGTGGTGTTCTCCGCCTTACTGCATTTCCAATACAGCTGGCTTCTCAAACCGCACTCTAATAAGGGTGGTTAGCAGAAGCAATTCTAAACCAGAAGTGAGAGCTGTCAGCATGAATCTTCACAGAGAAATTTCCCCTTCATTTAAAATAAACTTATGACGTTCCTACCTACACCACATCTGTAGTTCACCACAGTTGCCTGGATAATACATGTATCTGCCCTAGATGTATGTGTCCTTATTAAATACACCAATGATCAGACATTTTACAACAAATATTACCCATTGCACAAATTTTGCAGCATTTTAGGTGTTATTTAGCATTTGATGCAGTTTTTGTAGGTTACATTTAAAAAAAAAAAATAAAGACACTTCATTACTATACCTGCAACTTCAGCAATTGCTGCACAGTAGTGTTTTTTTTTTACTTTGGCCAAAACTGAACTTTCACACCTAGAATTTTTTAAGCTTCATAAATAATATAGCAAAGACATTATTCACTTAAAAAGAAAACAACATATATTTACCTGCCATCATAGCTATCATACTGGCTTTGTAGACATTAGCAAGGGACCCCAGTTCACCCGTTGACAAGATTGTTTTCATATGAGCTTCTCCACAGGCCTCACGGCACTGACGAATCTCCTCATAGAGACCTGTGGATAAAAGCATGTGAAAATGATCAAAGTCGCCTGAGAGACATTTTCAGATATGGCTGTAATTTCCACTTCTGCATTAATTTCCAATCTTATAATTAGTCATAGCACTCAAGAACTTAAGTTTTGTAAGTTCAAGAAACTACATGACTGGAGGTAATTAACAATGCCACACAGTTTCAGACTTAACTTAATAGCTATTAATGTCAGTTCTCTCAAAACTAAGAATGTGCACAGTATGCTAAACACTCATGAATACATCAGGAGTAAAAAAACGCTATGATAGTCAAGATGGATTTTAAAACAGCTTTTTCAGCAATAAATGTTAGTACATTGAATCAGTACTCGGGGACAGCTGTGTTTTCCTGTGCACACCATGTCATCACACTCTGTCCCCTTCAGCCACATTTGCCAAAGGGCTCAAGCCTAAAAGACACCAAAGGTGTGACCAAGCTGTCTAATTACAAACATTACTGACATGTAAAATGCCACAACATACTCCCCTTGGCTTCCAGCAGCCACTCCTGGAGGCTCCACATCTCCATTTGGTTTCCTAACTTTCCACACAGTTCCATGGGACCATCTCATGAAGTCTGATGATGGAGCTTGATGCCTGTGTTTAGGCACCTGAATACCACTTTAAGGTCTTTGAAAATAAAAACTTCCTGAAAAAAAATCAGTGTGGTCTGCTAATATCCCTGGTGAAGAGAGACTGAGGCCTGGGATCACACCTTGAGAGTCAGCAAATCTACACAGATCTGTGTTTACAAATCACCACAAGCAGTTGCATTGCCCACAAGGTTAATGAGGACTTGGACCATCCTGTGTTGTGACCTCAGATGGCCCCAGCAAGGGTGAAGGAAGCACTGCAGCAGGAAGGCCAGCAGGACAACATCTGTCTAGCATGCTGTGGAGCCTCAGCTTCAAGGCCCCTCACTTCTGATGCCCCACACTTGCTGAGAAGCCAGCTGGAGTTCAGGAAGGAGGTTTGTCAGGAGCGGCTGTTGTACACACAAGCACTATCACTTGCACTGACAAAGACAGCAGGATTGACTTACATAAAGCCTTTTAGATTGCAGATAAAGCAGACCATTTTCTCTGTATCTTTGCACCACTTGGAAAACAAAAAGCAAACCATGCCCTGGAGTTGCCTGCCCCCCCACAGAGGGCCCCACTGCCTTTGCGGGGTCTCTTGCAATCAGTCTGCCTTCTGACATTCGGCTCTCCTTAGCTCTCATCTCCACACAGCCAGTGTGTGTCCCTGACACAAAGCAGTACACATCCCATCTGTACTCACTGCCACGCAGTGAACTGCCATGCAACTCAGCTGCAGACAGGGAGAAGCAGGGTCAGGGAGGACAGACCAGCATTTGACTGCTCATGGACATTGTCCAGGGAAGAACACCACCCCCCCCCACCACAACTCCTGTTTTAGGATTTATGAAGTGCCATGCCCAAAGGCAAGCTTAACTTTCTAAGATTTATATTTTCACAGACTCAGAATGAAATGGATATAATTGACTTTAAACTTGTGGACTTGGTCAGTTAACACAACTGAAGAAGCACAGGGAATCCCTCCCACCCTTTCTGGTAAAATTCAGCAGTGTGGAGAGAAAAGCAGCTCTTCCAGTGTACAGCAACCGTTTCTGGAATTTGATTTAAGGGAAAAAAGGATGCAAAATAAGCAAGCAGGATCCTTTGCAAGAGAGTCCTTTTCACACATTGTACTCAAACCTCAAATACATAGCCAGAAAGTTCTTTTATGGAATGCTAAATACAGCTTTGAACAAATCCTTCTTGCTATAAAAGTCTCGGATATGGCTATGAAGACTAAAGTCTTTCAGCAACAAAAACGTTCTTTTCCCCTCAGTCCCGAAGCGAGACCTGGAAACACACAGTAGGGTTTGCTGGGTGCTGGACCTCCCCTCCACCCACAGTGCTGCAGCATCCTACTGCAGCACATCCATCAGCACACCAGGCAGCTGGGGCTGGGATCACTGGGGTGATCTGCTGAGAGGTACTACAGACATTAGTAGACAGCTGGCTAATGCACTTAGCAAGTCCCTTTAGAGACACCAAGCTTCACCTTGTGTGTGTACCAAAGGTGTGAATTAATCAGTACTAGCATGCAGTCTAACATGTTTTATTGATCAATTGATAATACTCTAGAAACCTACATCAAATCGAGACTCAAAAAAAAAAAAAAAATACAAAGAACCTGTGCTATTTTCTTGTGCATTTGATAACACTGCTCATGTTAGATCCAAATGCAGTCTCTTTTTGTGTAGTGACTCTTTCCCAAAGCTTTTGGAAACCCAGAGAAAGCAGCTTTCATGATGTTCTTGTTTTGGTAACAAGAAGAAAAGACTCGAGTTTTCTCTACCTTTAAGACATACTACCAAAAATGTCAAAATAAAATCAACAAAATGTACATTAAGGTTGGATTCCATGAAAAGAAATTATATCCTTATAGCTGTTGTTCACTGGAGTTAGTACCACAGCTGCACACCCTCTGTATTGTTGGAAGGTTATTTTATATGCAATTAGCGCCAAGTTCATTTGAACTGTCTCACTATCTGACAGCAAGGATCAACCCACAAACAGAAACAACACAGGATCTTCAATCATCCATGCCTACCAGTTTAGCCGAGGTGATGGGAAAGTGGGCATGCTTTAATGGGGCAGCTGTGTAGGTAGTAAATACTGCTCTTTATTCAGAGACCAATTATTACAGACAATATCTGGCATTCATAGGACATTCTCAAACTTATCGTAAAAGCACAAATAGAAATGCAACTACCTCTGGAACAGAGCACCCCAGTCCCAGGGCAAGCGGGAACTGCTTTGCTACAGAAGAAATGCAAAAACTCCCACTCCTTTCAAAATTAAAAAAGAAGTTTCTCTAGCCAGTCAGATTTAAAACAAGGCACAAATAACTTGATTATCCTGAAACTTCCTGGCATCTAAAGGATGGGTGAAGTTAATCACACTTGAAAATGAACTCAGTGTTTCAAGGGGTCCTGGGCTGCTTCTAGGACTGTGCTACCAGATAAACCATCGCTTAACTATTCAGTTCTGTCAAGCTGAACAGGAGCAGAGCTGGATGCTGAAGTGCTGGGAATACCCGTGATCTATGCAGAACACCAGTAACTGACACAGAGCTTCTCAGGTCAGTAGTAGTGGCACAAAGATTTTGGGAAAAACCTCTGTCACAGAAAACCCTGCTGTGAGCTGAGGCTACCATGAAGAGGTTGCCAGAGACTTTGCTCCTGGCTGCTAATGACAAGGAAAAGAAAATTGAGAGCTCTCAAAGCAAGCACATCTTGAACACAGCACCAAAATGATCTGTTCTAAAAGAAGTCTAAGTCTTAAGCTGGAGGAGAAAAAAAAACAAACACAAACCTCAAAACCAAATACAAACCCCAAGGCAAACAAACCCTTATAGAACATACTTGGAGCCAGGACGTTCTTGACGTAATGCATACTAGCTCCACTGACTTAGCTGTTAAAATAGATGTGACATAAATACTTTAGATCTGTTTTTATATGCATTTATAGAAATCAGAAAAATTCAGATTTTATAGGAAAAAAAAGATACTTCCATAGCCGTAATTTTAATTTCACTGTCATAAAATATATGTTGGAAAGTGTCCTTTTAGTGGTTTTCCTAAAAGTGTAACTATTCAGTACATTATATTGATTTTAACAGCTATTAAATACACCAAAGAAAATGTTCCTCCCCCTGAATATTTCTCAAGCAAACATCCCTGACAATTACTGCTGGCTATAATCTGCCCTAAATTGTCTAGATGTCTAGAAGGTCTCTTGCTTTGATGTAATACATTTGTTCTAAGAATTACAATATAAGGGAGATAATCCATATCTCCTACAAAGGAAATGAAAATGTTAAGGGGAAAAAAAAATCCCACAGCTGAAAGCTCTATGAAACAGCTCTTCTCCAAAAATATGGTGATAAAAAAAAAAAAAAAGAAAAAAGGTGGTTTTAATTCCTCTTATCTGCTGTATTTATCTAGTCAGTCATATTGACTGATGTTAAGCGTAAGAAAATGAGACAAGGAGGGAAGATGTTTCAATTTTTGTTAGACCAAAAGATCAAGGTAATCATGATAGGAAACTGGAAAATGAGCTGGAGTCCCTTCTGTCTTGTATGTTAATGGCAGGTTTGTTAACAAAATGACAAGCACAAGGCTATCAGCACAACACGACTCTTTCAGTTCTACTCTCAGTCACATATGTGCACCTCCAGGCTCCAATGACTCCCATGAAACTGAAAACAGAGCTTGGCTTCAGGAATCTGAGCTGCTTGTGACAATATAAGACAGAAACTGTGCAACTAGACTTCGAGATCCCACATCAGCTTGCACACCTAGAAAACGGTAAGTCTAGATATAGTATTTCTGAACAACATGTGGAGTCTTTTCTCTGGAGTGGGGAGTGTATTTTCTCTGTGCTGTTTATAAGCTATGTAGCACAAAAGATGTCCCCCAAACCCAGAACAAAGCCTGTCAACTCCCATTTGAATAATTGCTAACAGAACTGAAAGGCAGCTTTCATAATGAGGTTATACCTACTGTATTCCATGGCTGCAGATGTGTTCAAACATCTCAGAATATAATGGTGTACTTTCCTTACTTCGCAGGAAAATTCAACTAACATAGAGCAAGTGATGCATTAACAGTGTCTCTGAAGCCGCTGACAGTGCAGTATGTCCATGTGCTTGCTAAAAGCTACAGAAGTAGAAGTCATATTACAGCACCTCAGACAGC
The DNA here is from genome assembly GCA_024733675.1 of Psilopsiagon aymara. Lineage (NCBI taxonomy): Eukaryota > Metazoa > Chordata > Aves > Psittaciformes > Psittacidae > Psilopsiagon > Psilopsiagon aymara. The sequence continues at coordinate 43,451 of JANRGW010030207.1, forward strand.
TTCAGAAGGTACAGCAACCCCAACATATTAATTGAGAACAGAGGAAAAATATATAAATAAATCCAGTTTGTTTGTCAAATTCACCTATGTTCATCATTTTTTACCTATAGTCCACATTTTGTGCCTTAAGACAATATTCACATTCTCTGCCTAAAGGCAGTGACTAAATTTTGATTTTTAAGCTTAATCCATACTTTATCAGGTGATATAAAACAGGGGTTGAGTAAACTGTTGTAAAGTAGTATTGCTTTAAAAGCGAATAGGTTGTAAAAGATATATAAGTTCACTAACTTATATCCCATTTAATGTTATTTTCCAGCACAATTTAGCTGTCCAATAAAGCTGCTTTCATGTTCAGCACTTTTAAAAAGATATTAACAATTACTTCATAAAGATCTAGAAAACATATCCTGAGTGTCATAAAGAGCTCCAACAATATTTAAGGACTGCTTTAAAATAACTTGACATAATTGGATAGCCACTAAAATATTTAATACTCAAACAAGCCTCTGAAACAAATCACAAAGCAAGACTGTTATATCATGGTGACCCCAATTATTGCACAAACTAGAAGAAAAGCTAAAAATATATGAATGGAAAGATAAAGCACTCTACCACATACATATTTTTGTCAATAACTCCTGACATTGTGAAGACAGGCAACATGAGAAAATAACGATAAAAATGTATTAGTGTTATAAGCATTAGCAGAGGTTCTGTCATAACTGCAAGGCAGCTCTCGCTGATGAAGCACCTTCACCACAGGCACAGTAACTGCACTAGAATTTTCAATTTTATGCAATATAGTGATTTCTTCATCCCTTCTTCTAGCTTCCTTAAGCATTCTTCATACATTGCTGTATATCATATTTAACCATTAGATAGAGATGGAAACCTGCATGTTCATACAGTTAACACGCATTACTGAAAGCTAAGCAGGAATTCAGAATACCAGATTTTTACCAAAATGTTCAGATCACCTCCTGAAGTAATTTTTTTCTTTTTTTTGGATGGGCAGGTTAAATACAATTTTTCACCCTGCAGCATCACGGCATGTAAATTCTGCTCCTGAGGTAGCTTTTCTCAAGATCATGTAAATATGTGCCCAACACAAATTCACATTCATGACTAAACTTTCAGAAAATGTTTGGAAATAATTTTAATTCTGCCCTCAATTAAAAAAAAAAAAAAAAAAAAAAAAAAAACCAAACCAAAAAAAACCCCACCGTTGCTAAAAAAAAGGACAACTTTCAACCTTGCCATGACTTCAATTCTGGGTAAAAGACTATGCATTCCAGACCAAAAGTCATCCCTAATTTACTTACTTGGTAAACTGACAGCTTTATACTACATTCATCATTGCTATGTCTGTGTACTCCTCCCCTCTAATTTGTGATCAAAAATCCCAATTAATTTCCCATATAGAAAAACCTAAAACCAGTTCATTTCAGTCACTGATACAAGCTTTCACTCTGAATCTAGCCTTGTATTTCACCCCTGAGTTCTTCTTCATGTAATCCAGGGCAATAAAACCTTGAGCCTGCACTTAGAATTGCTTACACGAACTAACTTTCTGATCTCTGCTCTATGCAACTTGCATTTAAAAGTGGCTTGTACCATGAAGTCTGAAGCATGGCAACCACAGGTAACACCAGAAATTGCTACAAAACAGACTTTTTCAAGCACAATTGCAAGTTGCTGCTCATGCCCACTGCAGTGGTCTTTTTTCAGTCTTAGTGACAGATCACTGATTCTACTCACTTGGTATCCAAGATCAATACATGTTCCCAGCACAGCACAGCACAGCTCCTGGAGGGGGCAGCTGGTTTGTAGACTACAGTGTAAATGCTAACAAAGATATACTGTAGGAAGGTGTACGTATAGTATTGCTGCCAGCTGGTACAGAACCAACATTCTGTCTTATTTAAAACTGCCCAATCATCCAGTCTCCACTTTACAGCAATTTCTGAGGCCATACCTGAATATAAAATAGCCACTCTGAATGAAACAAATGTTTGCAACAATGTCAAGAAGTCAAATTTTTGGAAAGCTGCATATAATTAAGAGCAAAAGGGTGAAGCTGGTAAGTACTACAAAAGAGGTCAAGGTGTGGAAGCGGAAACCAGAATATCAATCCTGAAGACACAGATGCAGAAACATGCAGGCCTTTCGGTTCAGTTCTAACTGCTAACTGAAGGAAGACCAAAATCAGAAAAGATGATCTGTTACCACGATAATTGTATTTCCTTAACCAAACTAAGCTACCAGAGATCCTTTATGAAATCTTCCAGGCAAACAGGCTATTAAGCACGGCATTATACAACTAAATGGAAAATTCATTCCAAGACAATGATGTGTTTACCTTCACATGGAGTTTACTTACAGTAGCATTGTCAGCACTTAAGGCAAACCATTCACAGTACATTAAGGAGGCAATTAGAGCAAAAACCATCTTCAGCATTATTGTTCTTACTAATTAGTAGTAGTCTACAGACACAAGAACATCAATAATAATATGAACAGTCAATTTGTACCCTCAACTTTCGCAAAAAAGAAAACAAGTAAAATACATATTTTTGTCAAGAATAGAAACATGTATATTTAATGAGCTATCATCTACATTAGGCATCCCTTGGGGGTTTTAAAAATACTGTTCAAATAATTAGACATTCACTTCCATTTCATTTGCTATTTTTTTAATCCTGTAAACAAAATCCTCTAAAGGCACAGAAGGAATAGCTGTGAATTTTCAAAACATTTTCAAAGTGATTCTGCATGCCCAGCCTGACAGCACTTGTAACAGAATTCTTTTAAAAAATGCAACCATTCTTCATAAATTAAATAGGTTTTATTTAGTTCAGTGCCCCAGATTATCAATTACCTTTAGGGAGGGACATAATTTCAAGGACCAATATGGAGACTTGAGAAAGAGACAAAGACAGAGCTTGCATGCGCAAATACAGAAGTTTAGGCTCCTTGCCAAAGGGTGGGCACTTACCTTCCCACTGGCCAGTCAACACTAGAGTCCTGCTAATGACAATGTCAATCTCTCTAGCACCATATTGCACAGCCAACTTTATTTCAGCCAGTTTGATTTCTAGAGGAGTTTGTCCAGATGGAAACCCAGCAGCCACTAGAAAGAAAGGGGATGCAGGTAGAAGAAAGAAAATGTTTTATAAATTGACCTAAAATTGCATATATCTCTAATACAGCAAAGAGTTTGAAAGCTGTTTTATTTTTTTATCCATAACATAATCCAAAAAAATCTAAAGGCATCTCATCCTACCCTCTCTTCACCCACAAGAAGCATTAGCTCTTTCCTCAAGAACCAATGTCCAGCAAGATACTAAGTGCATCTTGCAAAAAAGTCTCTTTCACATGCCTTAATATTTTCCAAAGCAGCCTACATAAGAAAGCACAATATCTATTGCTTCCAGCAGAATTAAGCAAACAAGGAGTGAGCTCATAGATGAAGCAATACATACATTTTTAATTATTTTAAGTAGTATTTCAAGCTGAATCCCATTAATATGTTTAACAGCTAAAACATAGCAAAAATTGCTTTCAATGAGGTCTACTTCAGATTATGTTTATGATATTTAAGTAAAAAAACCAAAGGTAACTTTGGAAATGGAAAAAATAATGGCTCCAAAGATCCTCTTTCTCTCTGACATACAAATGCATCTACACAACCATGAAACAACAACAAAAAAACCCACACATGGATCTTTGCATAAAACACCAGATCCAACTTCAAAGATAGCTCTTGCTTTGAGCAGAAGGTTGGACCAGATGATATCCAGAGCTCTCTTCCAACCTGTATAATTCTTTGATTCTATTTTTTTCTTGTAGATTCAGGACTTGTCTCTCATGTGGTGAGTGGAGAAGAGCTGGGGAGGGGAAGTGAGCAAGCAGCTGTGGGGTGCTTATTTGCAAGCTGGGGTTAAACCATGACAACAGGATTACACTTAAAAGACAAACAACTGATGGGGGC
>JANRGW010030209.1:8414-26810 GCA_024733675.1 Psilopsiagon aymara
GGAATCTGTGTCTTACTTTCATTGATGCAGCCCAGATGTTCACCTGATGTTCAGCTGGAAATCAAACACAAGATCTGTGAAAACAAGGGAACTGTATCTAAGCCCAAGGCTTACCTTTTCTTAACTGAAGAAACCATCACAAAACAAGACAAAATTCTTCTCCTACAGGGCAACAGTGGTAGAGATGAAAAAAGCAGGGCAGTAAGGCAGCACTGTCCCTCACATTCCTCTCATTAATATTTTATAAAAGAGGTAAAAGAAAGTTTCCAGTCCACAACAGAGGCAGGACTGGAAGCAACAAGATACAAAAATGACTCTAGGGGCATGCGGTAATCAAGATAAAACCAAAATGTAATCACAAAACACCACAGTATCAAAAGCCCACTGCTGAATCAAATTTGCTGTTAAGAACTAAACAAAAAAAAAAGCCTCGCTTCAGCAATTACACTAAAGCCGGATAAAGGCAGCTGGGCTGTCTTTAATTCCACTGAGTAATTTTTCCACATGCCTGGATGGCAGTGCCTTCTCCTAGAAGCAATAATTCTCACATCCATAGAGCTGCATCTCTCCTGTGCCGGGGGACAATAGCTCTCATGTGTAGTAACCATAAATACATGGTATATACACACCAGTGATAAATTAGAGTCATGGGCTGTCCTAGGCTGCTGGCATCTCTCTCTCATGGTTTAGATCCATTTACCAGCTGTATCTCCTTGTCCCTCATTTGCTGTTATTTCATTAAACAACTAACATATTATTTTTCATCAGCACCCTCCCTCATCCCCACAGTGCTCGGGGGGTGATTTACTATAACTGTAAAAGAAAAAGCCATGGCCTTTCACTCTCCTGACAGCAACTCCACTTTTAAGTTGTTAGTGCTCAACTCCCTACCTCCCTGCCAAGAGGAATGCTGCTTAAACAGCTGTTGCACAGGAAAAAAAAAAAAAAAACCAACAATAAAAAGCATAAATGTATTCTGAGAAACAGAAGAAATAGTGCTGAACACAATAGCTGACCGAGTCACTGCCAACAGATTGAAACATGGAAAACTGAGCTGCATTTAATAGAGGCATTCAGAAAGAAGCATTGCTGGCACTCTCAGACACATTACAACAGTAATCTTTCTGATCCAGTGTCCATGAAAAGCCAGAGTACTAAGCACAAGTAAAGGCGTGCCAAAGTGTTTCAGAGCATGTGCAGTGAGAACTTTCACAATGCTGCAATATCAAATCCTGCTTGAGTGGTAGGTAGACTCCAGAGGCTCCCAGAGTATCTACAGTTAACAGCTTCTGGTTAAAGACGGTAAGGTCACCATTGGCAGGCAGTCATAACCATCACTTCCTAAAGCATCTGGAGTAAACCAAACTTTTCATATAACCACAGCAACAAATATTATTTGTTAGAATAAAGTTCTCACAGAAAATGCACATGTATTTTATTTTTTAAACCAGCATTTAAGTATCCCAGTCACCTACCTGAGCTCTGTCTCCTGCTCGATACCCCTGGCAACACTGCACCCTACATCCCCCTGACCATTTCCACTGAGGCATAATCTCACAATTCCTCCCCTAAAAAGCAAAGGATTAACAGTGTTATTGCCCATGTCCATGTACCAAAACCATATTTTTAGACACCCAATGGAGACATCCAGTGCCAAATTTATCACCAGAACTTTAGTGGATTGAGGTTTTCCCCTGAATAGAATGCTCAAAACTGGTGAAAGCTCCCGCTCAAAGAATCATTTTGAGTAAGTTGAATAAATATTTTATTTCAGCCTAACATTTCAATAGAATTGGATAAACTTCATAAGTATTCCATGTCTTAAAAATCTTTGGGTTTTTTTAACTTATTGCCCTGAGCTGGGAATAAAATACTGAAATTACTCGAGTCTTTCATGGACTAAAACCACTGTTGTCTCAGCTCTACTGGCTGCTGAAAAGCCTTTCTTAAGAAAGTCTAGTATTAGAATAAAAAGCATCTGATCTCATCAGTCTTAACCATCACCCTAACTGACTTGATCATCTGTGATAGGCTATAGCAACATGCCTCCTGCAGGCACTATTATCATTCAGCTTAATTTCAGATAAGTGCAACAAACAAAAACCCAAACCCCCCCCCCCCCTAAACACACAAAACAAACAAAAAACCCCCCCCCCTCCCCCCCCCCCCCCCCGAAAAAAAAGCTAATATGCATTATTATGCTTTATATGGGATGTCCTGCAGTTGCTTAAGTGCCTAAAATCAGATACAAAAGTTAATCTTGTAAACAGCTGCGTATTAAAAACATACAGATCTAAACCTGACCATTCCTACACTGAAGAAATGGCAAATTCTGCACAAATTCCCAAAGTGAGCCCAGCCCTGAAACACATGTGCATCAATGCAACATTGGACCTGCTTATTTTGCTGCAAGCAAGGAACTGTCAGGGGTACCCTGTAATTTAATGTTACGCACTTTTACACTCCTAGTAGCTTTCCTGTATTTACTCATTATTTTGCAATCATAGTCTCTTTATTCTAATACGCCAAAGGCATTACTTGCAGTGTTAGGATATATTCAAACCCTGTGTAAATGATTGGTAAAGTAGAGATTCCCAAAGTGACACTTCCCTAAAATATCTAATCACATCAGATACTAAACCAGAAAGAAGAAATCCATCTTTCCCTTGAGAAAAATTCCTGTGTAATCAATGAAAAATTACAGCAATTCTGCAGATTTTCGTGAATGGCCTTATAGAACCAAAGTTTTTCTCATACCTTATAAAATCTATAACAACATCCCCGATTAAATTAATGCAAGCTTCTTAAGCCATCTTTGGAGAAAAAAAAAAAAAAAAAGAATTCCTCATTTTATAATTCATGAAGAGATCTCAAAAGCTATATATAGTTAAAAAATATCTTTCAGTGATGCATACCAATGCATAAAATAAGTGCTGTTTACATTAAGAGCTAGTAAAGAGTTCCACACTCTTGCGAACTAAGTGCTTGTTGAAAGGTTTGCTTGGTACTACAGCAACAGTATGTAGCAGTGTGTAGCTGCACATGTAGTGGCATATAGATAGCTGCATTTGATAGGTACATAGTAGCAGTTGCTCATCAATATTTATTCATTCACATATCAAATCAGAAAAAAAGGAGTTACTTTTAAGGTTAAATATACATCTGCATGTATGTATCTATGTGTAAGTGCATGTGAAAGCATCTCCTGTGACAACAGGCGAGAAACAGGGACATATATGCAATGAAGTTTTTCTGAGGAAAATTATATTTCAGAATCTTACTGGAAACAAAAAAAAAATACTACACTTTGCTGCTTTTTCACATAAATCAGGAAAGAAAAACACTTTTAGAAGCAAGTGCTATTGACGCTTCACTCTGGTCACTATTTTCTTGTAAAACATAAGCTTTGATTTCTCAATCTAAATAGCATGATCTGCAAATAGGGAAGGAGCTGCTGACTTAGAATAATTCTTCACACAGACCATAATCCTTCAGCAGAGGGAAAATATTCTGCCAAAAAAGTTTACAAACTGACCCCATCAGTATTAAGTTACATTGGTTCTGCCAATGAAGAGCTTCTTGTTTTTCCTGTGGCACACACACCCTTACTGAACTGCAAAGGACTGCAACAACTCATTCGGGATCTCAGGGAAAGTTCACAAGTAGCTTTACATTTATTTTATTGGGGTATTTTTAACCTAGAAGGAATTTTAGCAATGTATTTATTCACATCTATAGTCTGGCATGCTAAGTAGACACAGACAAATCAGCTCAAGAACAATGTCTCAAAGGCAACTCAGTGCTCAAAAGCACTCCACTGTGTGCTCAAAACTGAGAAATCATGACTCAATCTTAAAAAAAGTGTGAAATAAATACATCTTTTCTTCATTCACTGGGACTTCCAGAAATTCCTAGAGCACATTTTCTTATTCCACTAGACTTATTCCACATATTCCCTGGTATTGAATTTACATTAGTCAAGGGTTTTTGGCAGCACACTGGTTAAGCAGTATTTCAGTATGAGACCTTCCAGACACTTACTCCAATGCACCAAAGAACTCTGCATTTACTGTGTTAGCACAGGACCATTCACATGGCTCATGCACAGCAAGCTTCACATACCATAATCATTCCTCCAGTTCTTTAGAGATGATTTGTCCATACCCCTGAGCTTAACCCAGAGCCTGCTCTCATGTATTTTAGCAACACTTCTCTACCTTTGCACATCTTTATTGGCATGAGTAATGACCTAGAAATGAGAAATGGCCTGCAGTTAGCAAACAGGAAGAGAACTTCCATACACAGACTGTCTTTGTAATGTAGCAGGCTCTTTTTGTACACTATTATCCAGACTACTGAAGGTTTATAAAGTGATTTGCCATCCTGTAAAATTATGCTCTGCAGTAGTTTTGGGGCAACCATGTATGATGATTCTCAAGGGGACAATCTGGGACACAAGTGCTTCAAACACCCTATGCATCAAATACTCAACTGAGAATGAGTTTTCAGTTGCCAGCAAACTATTGTCCAAGAGACCTCTGTACTGCAGAGTCACTCAGTTCATACCAGAGAGATCTTCTATGTCCACAGGCACAAGGCTGAGTGGTATTGACAGGGTCTTTTTCAAAGGAGCCTTTGAATGGGTTGTGCCAGGTCTCAGAAGTGCTGCATCAGAGAAGCACAGCAAGAGGGATGCTGTTTAGATTTGCATCGCTCAGTCTAATAAATAAATGCAACTCTTTACAAAAGGCCAAGGAATAAACTCTGCTTCTATTCTTAACCTCTAAAGGAAGAGCTCTGGAATCCTCATTCAGATCCTTCTTTGAAATGAGAGGGCATTTCACTGAGACATAGAGAATTTGTTGAACCGGGGCTTAGAGGGGGGAAAATAACGCAGAGAGAAAAATAGCAGCTCAGAGAAATCTCATCTGAAAACCTGCTTGACTGAGGAAAAAAAGCTGTGAGCTATACAGAAATAAATAAATAAAACACAGAAAGATAAATATCATTAAATCCAGACTCAGAAAAAGGAACACTTATGAGAAGTTGTAGTCAGATAGGGTTCCCTTTCCTCCAGAAAACAAACTTGGAAATAGGCTTTGCATGGCAACAAAAATAAGCGCAGAATCATATACTGAATATACAGTGGATTTAACAAGAGTGGTAAAATGAATAAAACCCATTCCATATGAAATGTATTTCTTCCTATAGGAAAAAAGAAAGCATTTTTCATTTTCATCACAAAACATTTGCATACATGGGACCAAGCCCTATATGTTTATCTCAAGTACTTTGTTTCTCCAGAAAAGAGGGGACTATTGCTGTTACATACTCCCCAGGGGTCTGCTGTTCTAGCACTAAACCTCAAACAGTCCATTCCTATGCCAGATTTCCTCTCACGCATTTTCCTCTGATGACTCTGACACTACCACCGAGAGCATCATACTTTTCCCCATAACCTATGAACTTGGATTAATTTAAATGAAGGAAAATAGATGAATTACTCTGGATTTATACTGTTTCAAAGCTGAACAACTTCTTAGTTCAGATCCAGGAAGGGACATGCCACATCATACAATATTTTTCTTAAGACAATTATTTAAATGAAGTTAAAGCAAGGGGAAACAGGCTATCTTTTCTGAGTTTTCATTGGCTGTAATCTAGAAAATAACAAAAAAAAAAAAAAAAAAAAGAGAAAAGAAAGGAATACTTTGCTTTACAAAAAATGAAAATGAAAAGGCAGCTGCAGAGAGAAGGCTGTAATTTGAGTACCTGAGCTGGAGATTTAGTGACCAAAATAGGAGCTCTGATTGTTTTAATCTGCCAGTACCACTTATCTATTTTTACAAGGTTTATAATATCAAGGAACCACAAGCACATTAATCACTATTGCTGCTTAAACTTCTGATTAATGGCAAATTCAAACTAAATTTATCAAATGAAATATTCTCTGTTTGCCTTATATATACACTCAACCTTGAAATATTTTTTTTAACAGTTCTATTCTTCTAATATTTCATATACCACATAAATATTCATAACTGCAATAAATGCTTATTGTAGAAATCACAGCCCATAAGACATTGGCAAAGGTTTTTAAATGGACTGCAAAGCAGAGTGAAAGCTTTACAACGCTGCACTGACCTCAACAGTCATTACAGTTCTCCACCTCTATATCCATCCTGCAAAGACCCATACCTATATCTCCAAACGCATATCTACCACGAAGACAAAAGTTATATCTTTAAATTGATACGTAGTTATACAAAATACAATCCTAAGAAAAGAATTCTACAGCTTTCATATCAGGTCAAGCAAGCCTCACACACAGTACATATAATTTATTGTGCACATGTTCACAGTTTGTGCTCTAGTTACCAGCCTGTTGATTACTGTTGTCTCCAAAGAGACTGCAGTGGAGCACTGCCTCCATGAGCTGTAGCAGGAAGGGCTCACCTGGAATGAACTAGGGAGGGCATCCTCAGCAGGCTCATAGCTAGGAAGACAGCAAAGAGGAAACCCTCATGCAAAAAAGCAGAAGACATATCTGCCAGCTGCCAATGTTTCCTCACTGTCCAATGGTTTGCTGTCACCCATCACTTCTGCATTCCACATACCACTAGTGCTGGTTGCTCAGAAGAGCTGGGAGCACATCTGTCCCACCACAGCAAGACTAGGTGTATGGTCCCTGTGAACAGGTCTTATAAACTCTTTAGTACTGGGGCTCAAACATCCATTGACATTTCTTCTTAATACAAAGAAGGTCACAATAAGTAAAGCTCATTGTGTAAATAAAGTAAGAAGTGAGATGAGTACCCATGACTTGCAGAATTTGCAAATTATGCTTTACCAAATGCTGTTCCCAAATACCAATTTATGGACACTTTGCCTGTTGATCACAGAGGGTCATCTCCTAGGAGAAGGCAGAAAAAAACTTACTATTCCTAAATAAAACCAAATCTACAAGACCCTCAGAGAATAATTATTTACAGAAACACAGTTCTATTTCTTAAAAAGCAGAAGATACCAAATCCTGTCTTCCGCTAACCCATAGTCCCCTGCTTCCTTCCTTCTTCTGCCTTTTTTTTTTGTATATCTCCACAAAAAGTAATTATTTTCCTCTAGTCTCTGTTGTGGTTTAACCCCAACTGGCAACTAAGCCCCACACAGTTGCTCACTCACTTGCCCCTGGTAAGATGAGGGAGAAGAACTGGAAGAGTAAAGTGAGAAAACTCGTGGGCTGAGACAAAGGCAGTTTAATAAGTAAAGCAAAATCCATTTATGAAAACAAAGCAAAACAAGGAATTCATTTACCACTTCCCATCAGCAGGCAGATACTCAACCATCCGTAGGAAAGCAGGGCTCTGTCACACCTCATGGTTACTTTAGGAGACAAATACCATCACACTGAACTCCCCTGTTCCTCCTTCTTCCCCCAGCTTTAAATGCTGAGCATGAAGCCATATGGTTTGGAATATCCCTTAGGTCAGTCAGGATCAGCTGTCCAGCTGTGTCCCCTCCTAAATCCTCATGCACACCCAGCCTACTCTCAGTGGGATGGGGAGCAGTAGAGGTCTTCACTATGCAAGCCCTGCTCAGCAATAACTGAAGCATCCCCAAATTACCAAATGTTTTCAGCATAAATCCAAAACACAGCCCCTTACCAGTGACTATGAAGAAAATTAACTCCACCCCAGCCAAAACCAGTATGCTTCCACAGCACAGAAAAGCCAGAGGGGAAGACCCTCTTTCATCAGAATTTTATACACAAATTTAGTGCAAAGACTTGATTATAAACACAGTCTGCATCTTCATGTTTTATTCATCCTCATAAATACAATCAGTGTCTTAAAAGTTACTTTTTTCCCTCTTATTTTAAACTGAAATAAATATGAAGAATAAGGGCTAGATTCCCAGGCAGTTTAGCTCTGCAAACTCTAAAGGCTTCTGTGCCTAAAATCAGCACATATTTATTTTTTTTAGATTCCCCATGTTGCTGCAGTAGTTGGTTCTTCCTGACAATTCTTAATTAAAATGTCTTGATATTTTCTCTAGGTTTTAAAAAAGGAAAAAATTAAACGTCAAGAAAAGCCTGTTGCCATCACTGTGTATTTTAAGTGTCTTCCTGTACTTGAGCTGTACTTTCAAGGTAATTATTAACCAGTCCTATAAAAGTCAACTTATTCTTTATTCTTTTAGGAAGACAGCTAATGGATTGCATTAAGTTAACAGTGCCTCCTCAATTTTCCAGCTGAATTCAAACCTGTGCTAGAGTGATTTGTAGCACAGCACATGATTTCTAGCAGATGCCTCTTTTAGCAGATATTGTTAGCTCTGAAACCATGCATAAACTCTCAGAAGGTCAGAGAAGGATTAAAAACTGACAGAGGCTCAAGCAAATGAAGGTAAATACATCAATCTGTTTAACACAAGCACCACATGAGTTAGCAGTGTCGTCTGAAGAGAAAGTTAACTCTAAACAGGGAAGTACTGATTTCTGAAACTCAAGGGCAGCAAATTTTGTTTAGAGGAAAGAACAGAGAAAGGAAGAAAACCAAGCCAATAACGTAGTCATTACAGCCAATTCTGCAACACGGCAACAACATGCAGAGCACTCCCATCTCCAGCACCTTTATCTCAGGAATCCCAGTACTTATGTCTATAAAATAAACACACCTGTAGTGAAATCTTCAAAAATTCTCAAAATTAGCTGCCGTGACATATTACAGGCAGAACATAAGCAACTCCCAGTTCCCATGCCACAGCTCTCTGTTGAGACTTTGCTAACACAGGGATTAAGACTCAAATGTCACCTGCTCGTAATTCTGAAAGAAGGGGAGGTTAATCAAGTCTCAGAATTCATTCACAACCGGAGCTATTCCATAAAGGCTAGAATTGCCTATGAAAATCTGTTTAAATCTGCAGCTAAAGGTTGTGGTCCAAAGCAATAGCATGAGAATCTCAGACTGATCTAAGAGCACACAAGATGCCATCCTCACTCTGCCTTGCCTTTTGGACACTGTCGCCTTCCTTACCAAGAGAAACCAGGAGCTCTGTAGTGCATTTTCCTGTAAAGCCAGTCAATTTTATTGAAAAATCCTTCACAGATTTGATGCTACTATGAAGAGCTGTAGCTTACTTATTTTGTAAAATTATTTTTTTTAAAAAAAAATTGTGGTCTTTAGAGAAGAAACTGCTTGTAACTGTACTCGTGCATGCTCTAGCAGGATCTGATCGCAAACTTTCATTCCTATCCCTAAGTATTACCTCAGATCAACTGACAGTGGAAAATAAGTATAATCTTCCTTAAAAACACTTTCAGGAAAGTCAGAAGTTGCTTAACGTATTCTCTTGCAAATTGCCTTCAGCTTACAGTAACACAATTCTGATGGGGATCTTAGATACCAAAAAGGGAGCCTTGGTTACTCATACACAGTTCATCAGCATAAAAAGGTCAGGTTTAGATCTACACAGTCCAAATTGTAAAGTGACCTTCTATGCAAAGAACACAATAGAAGTATTATCCATATAGCAATCTGAGTTCTTATACACACAAAGAATTTACTATAAGTCAAAGAGCCTCCTTCAAATTATTTTCCTATTACTTTGAACAATATTGTTGAAACCACTATGAAAAATATGGTAAGAAGCTTGTATATTATTCTTTTTCATCAACAAGCCCTTTATGCCAACATATATTGTGAAGAAATAGGAAGATTAAAAATATACTTTTTCTGTAACACATCTTTGTAAAATTAGGCTAAAAAGTCGTACCTAAACAGAAGACAGAATGCAGCAAAATCTGGAAGTCCCATTTTACTTCGAAATGTAAAAGCTAAGCAAACAAAAAAGAAGCATAATTTCATATTTATATCCGGATATATAATATCTATATTTATTCCATTGTTAAAATATAAGAAGAGATTTATTTGCTATATTTGATTTTGATTTTTAGAACATCAAAAATAAAGTACACTGAATAATTTAAACTTTAATGCATTTCCCTGAATGGAACATGAGAGGAAAAGAATCAGTTTACATTGAGAAAAAGGACAGTAGGAAAGAAAGATTTCTCTAAACACAACACATCAATACAAGTTACAATGTCTGGTTTTATATAAACTACTATAAATTTGTTTTTCATATTTTGGTTAATGTAAAACTCTTGTAACTGAACCATAATGACATTCAATTCTTATGCGTGAAGAATTTGAACCACTGGAAGCAAACAAGAAACATCTTACATACAGCTGGAAAAAGTGAAGACTTCAAATAGTTAATCAAAAGTAGGAAAGAATGATGAACTAGTTCTCTGTCACTTTGAAAGAAATGCTGAATGGAGTACAAAGCAGTTGAAAGCTCTTCAAATTTAATTGGCACCATCAGCATGAATACTGAAACACTGTATTTCAGAGATGAGGGCAATATTCAACAAGCAATAATATTCTCCTTGGGTTCTCACCACATGCAAACTGAAGTCACAATTTACACATACAAAGGACTATCAATATAATTGCACATATTCTGACTTCTGTAGCTTTTACACAATACTAGAAGTATATTGATGCAAGAGATGAACTTTACTTAAAAAGACTACAGAAGCAGAAATTAAGATTCAGTCAAACAGAAGAAAACTCTTCTTAACTAACAACTCTGATTGGTAAAACTATTGTGATGGCAGAGAGACAGTTAAAAGCATCAGTCTCTTTATCAGAATTCTGCATGTTCCCAGGTTTAATTTCATAAATGCCAGAATTCAGGAGTGGGCCAGATTTAACATTTGTAATGTGGAAGACAATGTACCAATCATACATTGATTATCGTGCTTTAATTTAGAAATTAAAACATCTAGATATATTATTATTACAAATGATCTACCTGTTTTAAACTGCTAACAACATTAGTTTATTTATGACTTGTACTGAAGCAAAAGTGCAGTCAACTGTTTGGACAGCAAGTCAAAGGGTGGCAACAGCATAGCTGTCACAAAAAAATGCCTTGCTTTCTCCAAGACACTACTGGAGTCCAACCAAATTAGAAGCAAGTGGTTAAAAAAAGAGGCAAAAGACAGCTCACACTGATGAGCCTAGATCAAATGTCCTGAAGCTCCCTGCAGGGCCTCTGCTTAGAAAGGCCTGGTAGAAATGTCATTTCCCTTATTATAATAAAATTATTCTTTTTAAAAAGTATTTTAAAAGGGCAGGAAGGCAGGGGGTTTCTCCATGCACCCCGATAGCCTTACTCAGCCTGGATACCTGTCAGCAAAAGTAAATGAGGGAGATGAGAAACAGTCTTTGTATCTAGAAAATATCACACATGCACTGCTGGTCTGCCCTGAATGAGCCAACCAATGGCGATTAATGCAGAGCCAACAAGACCGTACCAAATGTCATCATGTAGGAGGCTAAATGGTAAATTTAAAATTCCAAAGAAAGAAAATCCTTGCGAAAATAGAGAGCTTGGAACTTATCAGCTGTATACATGTTCAGGAATGGCTGAAAGAAATTATATTACTGTTCAGCTGTAGCTCTGAGGACATTAAACTATAGCAGTTATGAACCTAATCCACACAGGTGCTTTAGTAAATCCTACAAATGCTTAACTTAAGCATTCGTATAAATTGTATAAATATCATTAAGACACCGAAGTCTCAATCTATTGCAGCGTAATTTCTTTCAAGGAGTAACTGAATCTTTGAACATATTGATGAAAAATCACAAAGAGAAAATATGACAAAGGCCAGCAATTACCAAAGGGAAAAAAAAAAAAAACCAAACAAATACCAGAATATTATTTTTAACAGTCAACAAGTTCTTATGCTCCATAACATATATTCGCTATTGGAAATTCAGAATATCTTGAGGTTAACTCAGGAGTCATTCAAAGTCATTTTCACTCCTGTCACAAGAACTCATTTCTGCTTCCAGATAAATCAAAAGGACAAACTCACAGGAGAGGATCCTTTCCTCATCTTTTTTCTTTTATTTATTTTTAATTCTTTCTCTCAAATAGCTTTTGGTATTGTTTCTGAAACATTCATTATCCTTCAAGGTTAAAAACTATATGAAAATTTTGCAACCTTCCGATATATCATTAATGAGTGCAGTTCTTCCAGTGTGAAAGAGTGGAAAAATCAACAAGTTCTTATAAATACATGACATACATTTCTGTCCATGTCTAACTTTCTACCTGTATCAACACTTTTGGCCAACATTTCCATTGGAAAGTCAAGGACCATTTCAGATATGGCCACTCTGATTAATAACTGATTCAGATAAGGACATTCTGATTAAACTATATTTTAATCAAAACTTCATAAATTTGTCTAAATTGGAGTCAATGTTGGTCACATGCACCCATGCAGATACTTCAATGCATTTTTGACATGTAGTCTGTATTGTGAAAGGGAAATTTAAATTTCAAAGCAACTTAATCTGAATCGGGTAAAATAAAGTATTACGAATGCACACCTCCCCTGCACGCAGTGCTTGGTCTGCATCCAAATCTAAACCATTTCTTTTAAAGAAATTGATCTAGAGAAGGAACAGAATCTCCTTCTCAACAGAAAACACCTACTCCAGATCCCTCATAATAATGGTAGCTGTCATACATAATGTATACTGTCAGAATTTTTCCTGGAATGCATTATTTAAAAATAAGTTTAAAGTCACATTTTATATTGAGTTATCATTCATATATAGACTATCCAAATATGCACTAAGAGGCAATTTTCATATTTTTTGAAATGTACACATCATTCTATTTTTAAATATAAATACAATTTCATTTTATGTCATCTCAAGACAAAAATGCCCCAGACAGGCTGCCCTGCACCTACAGTAACTGACATCTGCCAACAGCTCACATTCTGGTTAGGAAATGTCATTTAGATTTACTGCGTTTTGTTTCATTTTTCAACTTGCTTTACCACTTTATTTTCTACATACAGAATGCCATAGTACCAGCTCTGAGTACTGATTACCTGGTGCACATTATTTGATGGTTGCTACACTGTGAATGTCAGTGCCTCTCTCTGCTGGGCTCCTTTGTTTAGAAGCATTCAAGCTGTATGACAGCAAGAGACCTCTTAATTCTGTCTTCTGGAAGCCCCTGCAGAAGTCCAATATTGACATGAAAAGAGAGAAAAGAAAATAACCTTTTTAAAACTGATAAAGAAAATTGTGTGCATCGGTGTCAAAGCAGAAATAAAGCCACTGCAGTTGTTAGCAGCTACCATTTCATTCTCTCACCATTTCAACTTCTCATTGCCCCTGTTTGCAAAAAGACCTCCTTATGCAGTTCTCAGAGACTAAAGCTGTACATTTTTCAAGGCCATTCAATAGACAAAACCTCAAAGAACAGATCAGGATATTCAGGAAAGCTGTAGCTTAGATGCTGTGCTGCAGGTGCAGAGGCCAAAAACTAATTTTCGCACTGTCTACTTTCAGTGACCAGCAGACAAGCAGTTTTATCTCCATTCATACCACCCTTCAGGCAAAGAACTGTGTGTGTATGTATTTGATCATACATGTCCATATTTTCAATAGTGTTATTTTCTGTCTCACATCACAACCACAATGTTAAGTTACATTTTAGATACTCTTAAAATTTTCCAGGGACCACAACACACCAAAAACATCCCAAAGAAAAACTGTTTTTCTCCAGCCAGGGCAACATTTCTTGCTCTGACCTCTCAACATTTTTACTTCTTTCAGTAACCAATAGAACTCCCAGGTTTATTATAGCTCTCACTCTTGGTGGTCTGCAAGCTCTCTGCCTTCAAGGCTAAAAAAGGCGTTGATTTTTTGCTTTTGTTCTTTGCTTTCACTTTTACCTTTAGGTGCTTAAAATATGTTTTCTCAAGGTAAATGCAGAATATATTCTGGCCCCTTTGGTTTTACCATAAAGGAGGCTTGAGGCATCCTTGCCCCAAAGTATAAATAATTGCCAGATCTCTACTGTGCTTTCACTTTTGAGCAGCTCAGAAAGAGATAACCACCCTAAAGGTACAATAAACAAAACTGAAATTTTTAGCTGTTGAAAATATGCTTTTCCATGCTTCCTAACCATGAAGGTTTTCAAATTCCATGTCATCCAAAACAGTGAAAGCAAACTGAGCATTAGTATGCAGCCACTATTTACTCCTTTAATACTTAACAATGATGGTGAATAGTCATAACTCTGTAAACCACATAAAAAGTTTGTCACAAAAGTCTGTGTTCTGAACTGCAATGCACTGCGCTCCAGTACAGTTTTAACAATGCATTTAAAAAAAAATATTTTTGTTACTCATATTGTTCTAGAAGCAATTATGGTAGTGACTGAGGACATGGGCTTACTGGAGTTTGGAAAGCTGTAGAGATGAAAATGTAAGAACTAAGAAAGCAGATTATTTTTTATTACACAATGAGATCAGTAAATGAGATCAGCAATAACAAATTCTCCCTTGAAAGAGAGATATGCCAGAACATAGTGAAGTGGGAAATAAGAAAAATGAGATTGAGGTCACCTCTACTTAACCTTTCCTGGGGAGGAAAATAGAGGTAACCCAGAAAGCTGTCAAAATGCAGGATCAAATGAAAAGTGATTCCACTCAAGAAAGTTGCCTAAAGGTCAACACTTATTGCAAAATGAATCAAATGGGGGAAGGCACAGAGGGGGAGGAGGCAAAAGATTTCAAATGAGGTTAGCTATATCCAAGACATGAAAAAGACTGCAGTTACACTGAAAAAAAGCCCTGACACTATCCTTGGCCTGTGGACTTGTACAGTGGAGAACAGGAATGACTGGCAGCACCAGGGAGTTCCTACTTCAGCTTCAGAGAGTTTTACATTAATAAGTACCTCCCCTGCATTCTTCAGCTGTTATTTTCTCCTCCATACCAATAGTTTAAATCACTATTAGACAGCATCACTGCTTTCAGCTCCAAATCTTGATGGTATTTCCAGATAAATAAAATTCCCTACATTCTTCTTAATTGTTTTGTTTTGAGGTGCTGGTTTTTTGTTGGGTTTTTTGTTTTGTTTTGTTATTGTTGCTTTTGTGGTGTTGTTTGGGTTTGGTTTTTTGGGTTTTTTTCTTTTTTGGAGGGCAGGTTTTTGTTTGGGTTTTCTGACTGTTGCTTTTTTTATTTTTTTAGAGCATAAATGAAGTCATTGCCAAGACTGAGGAGCTTTTAATAACAGTCTAGGGTACGAACAGTTTTTCATACCTTTGAAGAAAGCCAGATGACATATTGTAGTAATGTCTCAACAGCGCTAAATATTACTGACATCACTAAATATAAACATAAGGATAAGGCTTTGCAGGATCTAAGATGCAGAATGTTAGTCTTCATTCCGGGAGACCAGGAGATCCTGACAGAAATGATTTGCAAATCCCGAGGGAAATAATCACTACCAGTTTAAGTAGAAGGATTATTGGGATGGTTTAGTTTTATTAAAAAATTTATAAGATGGGAGAAATAAAAAAAAAAAAAATTAAGTGTATGCCTTGATTCTATGGAAAATTTCTATTATGTTCAATTAAAAGAAAAAAAAAAAAAAAACAAAATCAAATCCAAATTTCAGTGGGCCCAGTTAAAAACCATCCAAATCTACCAACGGTTCTTCTCTCAAATCCCTATGAAATTGTACCAAACAATGACATTGCACTGCACTGGTATGTTTAGGAGCAAGTGATAACCTGATTCTTGGTTTTAACTGTATAATGATGAATTGTAAGAAAGAAAATTTATAGCAATTAGGTGGGGAGCAGCTTCATTTTGAAAGTTTAGATTGTAATATCACATTGGACTGCAAAGATAGATTAGCTTGAAATTTGTTCTGTAATTAATTCCCTGGAGAGAAATCTATTTTCACGCAAAAAGAAGGAGACTTAATTAATAGCCAAGTATATTTAAATTGATATATCAGCTACTCACAGACAATTGTAGCTTCATTCTGTATTGAAACCCAACACAGCACTGACTAGCTTTTTTACAATGTGAAACAAAGCTGTAGAATAAATCTTCTGTAAGTAAAAAAAAAAAAAAAAAAAAAAAAGTGTTCTGATTGGATTTCAGTACCTCACTAGATATGGAATAACTGAGTTTGATATTATACTAAAAATATTAGAAATTTCTTTTAATTATGAAGGGAATGCAAGTGGGAGAACACCAGTGGTTTCTGCTGAATTACCAAGTTGGATGAATCTTCTTGCATATCTCCAAGGAACCGTCTTAATATTTCTAGTAATAATCTTGTCACAAAAGAAGGGTATATGTTAATAAGAAAGGTTAAAGACAAAGTTAATACATGGTAAGAAGCACATAGCTGTACTTGAACTGTCTTTTAATGGGGCTACTAAATACAAGGAATCAGCTGCCCAGCTAGCAAGTCTTGTCATATTTCACTGTATTTTATACAAAGTCTAACTTTGTAGGGATGTCCCAAGAAGGCCCATTAGGCAGATAAGGAACATTCCATACGAGACTCCACAAAAAGGCAGTACTAACAGGAACTTTAAAACTTAATATTTTAGGGCTGGCAAGTGTGGAATTTGAGATGTCTAAGAAATCTGGAGCACCTTTCAATGTGAATGACACTACAAGTACATATGGACTTTCCTAGATGCTTAAATTCCTAGAAAAGTACAAGCACACACACTGTACAGCGCTTATAATGCATCTGTAAACTGAAGCTTTAATCAGAGCTCTCAGCTGACACAAATCTTCTCAAGGTAGAAATGGGTTTGGTGAAGTTTTTTTTCTGTCACTGTCTAAGTTCATGGCTGGGAAAATAAAGTATTTCATTCTCCTAGGGTGTCAGCCTGACTCCTTTGGGAAACCTTACTTTCACTGAAATAAGTAAAAAGCATAACCTTAAAACACCACAAAATTTCTATGACTGTAATAAATCTCTTCCAGCTACTAAAATTACTCTGGCTCAACACAAACCAGTAAAGAAGGCTCAGGGGAGACCTTATAACAAATCTTCCAATTCCTAAAGGGAGCCTACAAGAAAACTGAAGAGGGACTTATTATGAGCACATGTTGTGATAGTACAAGGGGTAATGGTTTTAAACTGAGTGTAGAAACACATGAGACATTAGGAAGAAATTGTTTGCTATGAGGATAGTGAGGCACTGGTATAGGTTGCCCAGAGAAGCTGTGGTTGCCCATTCCTGGAAGTATTCAAGTTCAGGTTAGATGGGGTTCTGAGAAACCTGTTCGAGCTGAAGGTGTGCCTGCTCATGGCAGGAGGGTTGGAACTAGATGATCTTTATATCTCTTTCAACCCCAACCATCCTAAGATTCTACAATACTCCACTTACACAGTACTTCAGCCAACAGAGATCCTAACAGTTAAGTATCTCTAAATCAGGCACCATGAGTTTGTTATAGTTATCTATATATCAATGTCATAATATCAGTTATCATAATGATAACAACGCCTCACCGTTCTACAAATATTATCATTGTTTCCTTACGGTTCTTGCAAGGTTGCAAATATATAGTTTGTATGCATAACTGCATGCATGTATATACATACAATAAACCTATCACCACTCTACCCTCAGAGGCCCAAATGTATGGGTTTATTCATTTTGTCAAAGAGATGCAATACTAAAAAAGTGCATTACAATCATAAGCACACAACAGATCCACTTAAGGATGTAGAAACACAGACTCTTTTTCAATAAGTTCAACCATGCCAAGTGCAAGGTTTGACACCTGGGGAGGGGTCATCCCAGGCATAGCTACAAGTTGGGCAGAGAAGAGGTTCAGAGCAGCCCTACAGAGAAGGACTTGGGGATGTTGGCTGATGAGAAACTGAACATGAGCCAGCTTCAGTGTGAGCTCACAATCCAGAAGGCCAACTGTATCCTGGGCTGCACCAAAACGAGCATCACCAGCAGGTTGAAGGAGATGATCCTGCCCCGCTCTACTCTGCTCTCATGAGACCTCACTTGGAGCACTGTGTACATTTTTGGTGCCCTCAAAAGGACATAGAACTGTTGGAATAAGTCCACAGGAGGGTCATGAGGATGATCAGGGGACTGAAGCACCTCCCTTATGAAGAAAGGCTGAAAAAGTTGGGGCTGTTCAGGCTGGAAAAGAAAAGGCTGCGTGGAGACCTCATAGCAGCCTTCCAGTATCTGAAGGGGGCCTACAAGGATGCTAGGAAGGGACTCTTCATTAGAGACTGTAGTGGCAGGACAAGCGGTAATGTGTTCAAACTTAAACAGGGAAGTTTAGATTAGAATCACAGAATCACAGAATAGTTAGGGTTGGAAAGGATGTTAAGATCATCTAGTTCCAACCCTCCTGCCATGGACAGTGTCGTGGTTTAGGCCGTAAATCAGCCACACAGTTTGCTACATGGAGAATCGAAAGAATGCAACTCCCACAGGTTG
>JANRGW010030209.1:26910-46954 GCA_024733675.1 Psilopsiagon aymara
GGGTCAGGTGTCCTGCCTCTGCTTCCTCCTGGCTTCCCCTCCTCCCTGGCAGAGCATGAGGCTCAGAAAGTCCTTGGCCAGCTGAAACATCACTAAGCCATAACTCAAAACATTGGTGTTATCAGCGCTGCTCCCAGGCTGAAAGTCAAAACCACAGCACAGAACCAGCTACCGAGAAGGAGAAAAATGACTGCTACTGCTGAACCCATGACAGCAGGGACACCTCACACTAAACCATGTCACCCAAGAATTTGTCCAACCTGTCCCTGAACATCACCAGGGAGGGAGCATTCACAACTTCCTTGGGCAACCCATTCCAGTGCCTCACCACCCTTGCAGTAAAGAGCTTCTTTCTTGTAACGAATCTAATCTCACGCCCCTCCTCTGGACTTGTTCCAACAGTTCCATGCCCTTTTTATGTTGAGGAGATCAGAATTACATGCAACGCTCCAAGTGAGGTCTCACGAAATCAGAGTAGAGGGGCAGGACCACCTCCTTTGACCAGCTGGTCACTCTCTTTTTGATATATTGATTAGATATAAGGAAGAAGTTCTTTACTGTGAGTGTGGTGAGGAACTGGAATGGGTTGCCCAAGGAAGTTGGAAATGCTCCAATACTTGTGGTGGTCAGTGCTAGGTAGGACAGAACCTTGGGTTGCATGGTTTAGTGTGAGCTGTCCTGGCCCATGACAGGGGGGGATGGAACTAGATGATCATAAGGTCCTTTCCAACCCTAACTACTCTATGGTTCTATGAAAGAAGTACAAAGAAATTGCTTCAGCTCCTTGGAAAATACCAAATATCATATGAAGTCAAACTATCAGGGTTGCTTTTATGGAGAACTGCTACACAAAAGCTGTCACTTTCAGTAGATGGTGTATATAACCGATGGGTGACTGGCTCCTTGACAACTGAAAATATTGACTTGGTTCTAACATTCAGGAAAAAATTGACAGTGAAGTCGATGAGAAATTGGGTAGAAGAGGCTCACATGTAAAGCAATGAAAACTACTGGTTAAATGGAAAAAGCGAAGTATATATATTCAGGCAAATTTTGTACTGTACCAACATTTAATCAATGTTATACATTATGTAGACTCTAAATTACTGTCACATGCATACTTATCTTGTGAGTATGGCTGATTAAATTGATGTTTATCCCTAAACACAAAGCAGTAGATAAAAATATTTTAAACTAAACCAGAAAATTAATTGACATTGCCTTAATATTTGTACAATGAGATGGCACATTGTTCAGAATCAACCTTTCAAATATGACAAGCATATAATGAATCAGATTAGGGTAACAGATTCAGAACACTGAAGCAGGAAAAAAAGTTCAGCTTGAAAATCACATTCTTCACAGCATCTTCATAAGGAAGGAGTTACCAAAATTATTGTGTGCCTACAAAAACCTTAAAAGAGTTCTCATGTCCAGTGGGTATTTTCTTCCCTGAAAGATATTACTTTTCCTTTGCCATGTACCCAGGATGACATATAAAATATTACAGATCATGTTGGGTAGTACATGTCAGTTTGTAAGAGAAAAGACTTCCAAATGAATTAGAAAAAAAAAAAAAAAAAAAAAGAAAAACAAAACTGAAAGAATTTGCATTTTTGCCACATAAGTTCTCTCTGTTCTGGCTTTTTATTATTTCTGGGAATACTGAAACATGCATAAGCCTGCTGGAATATAAAAGGTATGAAACTTAAACAGTACAGTAATGCACACACAATTATTTCTAAAGAATTTTAATTCCAACTAATAAGAACTTTGTAAAAAAAAAAATCCTCTTTTATAATTACACAAATTGATTAAAATTTGAAAAGAAGAAAGCTGTTTAATTCTGCATCTCCACAAGGACTCTGCCTGCAGAGAGCACACTGCATTACACACCAGCAGACCAGTCAAAACAGGAACTCAAAAGCCATCAATATTTATGTATATAGCATAAAAACTATGCCTAAAAATAATGGCAATAGTAAAATATAAATCAAGACCCGTGTTTAACCAGTGAAAAATACATTTGTTTCCAGAATAGTTCATTAACTACACAGAGTAAATACAGTATAAGTCAATGCTTCTGCCCTCAGCTGCTTCTTCCCAGAAGCAAGCAAGCTTCTACTTCTCCAGGGTACTTCGAGCTATGACAAAAGTAGTGAAATGACCTGATCTGCATAGGGTCTAGAAGAAAATGCTCTGTTTGGAACAACTGCGTTGCACCCAGGATCTCTCAGGAAGCTGCATGCCCCCATAGCATTGGTTGACAGGCAGCTGCTTCTCCCCAAACTCAAAGTAAACCCTAAACACAAGCATGGCAACCTCTACACCTTGATGTTCATTTTTTTTACTAATTTAATTTCCATGCACTGTTATTTCAGCAGAACCTGGTCAGTCAATTTCAACAATGGAAAAGTATCAGAAAAAAAACCCAACAAAACGTCAAAAAAACCGAGACCAAACAACCCACGAACATAAGTCTCTACTGAGAGCACAGCCTGTTATTATAGACAAAATCTTTGCAACATGCCACAAATTCCGGTTTAAAAAAAAAGAAATGACATCTGCTTTCATCAGGCATCAGAGTCCAATACATTTAAAGAGGTGGTACATAGGAAATAAATTATAAGTTATATAGCTAAATATTTCAGAGCTTCCACACTTCTCTTTTTTCATCAACAGAAGATAGGTGGCTTTCCAAAGAATATTCATTCACTTTGTCACTTGAAATGTCTCCCTTGAATAATTAACACAAACACTTAACTTTCAAAGATGTTAGCATGTCACTACTTGTCACATAAATTGTAGAGTTATATATGTGCAGAAGTGTATTTGAAGACTGCTGCTGAGCAACTTTCAACGTCCTTGAATAAGATATAGGACCTTTCATATTTCATTATAGGACCTTTCATATGCATACTTTCTATAGATAGGAAAGAAAGGCATGCAGCATCCATTTCTAAAGTAAATGTTCACTTAGAACAGAACTTTAAGCAAATAGTATATATAGGCAGCAAAGCCCATAGCTTCAGTCCAGAGGTTCTCATCCACAGACATGCTTTCATACTAATCAGTAAGATTAATTGGGTCTTTATGTATTAATATATGCTGAAGGATAGAGTTATGGCTACATAGAGGCAGAAGCAAACCTTGCCTGCTGTCTGCTACCAAATCAATTGACAATTTAAAAAGTTGTATCTGAATGCAAGACCCAAGTAGCACATTTTGCTCATGCCTGTAGCACAAGCCATAAAGTTAGTATATGCTGGCAAGTTAATGTTGTGCTGCGTTGACTTGAATTTGTTCACATTAACACACTTCCCACCTACATCACCCTCCCATTCTCCAGGGAGTAATATCCTACCTTAAATTTCAGTAATAAGCCTGAAAGGAAGAGCTCCTATTACACAGTGCCTGCAAAATACAGTAGTCTGGTCCCAGTGTGAGTTACTCCGCAACTTTCCAACTTCCCTCTGTGGTCCCAGACCTCCTGACTTCCCATCTGAATCTGCCTATCACTGTATCTTATGTTCGCTGCTTTTTCAGGGTGAGGGTTTTTTTCTGTTTGATATCTCTAAATTTACAACCTGGCATATGGCCACTCTTTGCAGTTCCAGCTGTTGCTAAATAACAAAACACTTTCAGCAGTTGCACCAGTGCTTCCATACAGACTACTGTAGGACTTGATTTCCTTAGGGAACTGTCATTTCCAGTCTTAATGGAAAACACTATCAGAATTCATGTATCTATAAAATATTATCTACAGGGAAGACACTCAGAGCACATTCATACCCTGTACCAGAGACAAGTCACAGCTCAGGAATTTTAGCAAGAGCATTTGCAATGGACAGAAATAAGATTTTCAGGAATATTTCCACTTCCTATCAATACCATTTCTTCATCAACAGCAAAATATGGTAAGTTCAGATAGGTAGGAACAATAAGTGCTAAAGGACCAAATGCTTCCAACTAAGCACATTTGAAGAAGCTGGGAGAAAGGAGGTGGCTGCTCCAGGACAGTTGTGGTTTGCACCCCTGGAGAAAGCACTCTGAAAGTTCACTCAGCGCCCTTGGGAGGTGGAGAGGCAGTAGATATTTACAGAGATACCACCATTCTAGAGATGCATTAGTCCACAAATATTTCCTTTTTCTTCCCTCAGTCCTTCATCTTCTAGATGTTACCTCAAACTGGTCAAGGAGATCACCAAAACATGTGGTTCTGTTTTTCCTGAAGGATCACATCCCAGTTCTTACTTCCTATTCGTCCTAGAAAAAACTGCTTGCTTGCTATTCGTCCCTTGCTTATGAACATTCCAACAAACATTTGATAACCTTCAGTAAGAGAAATCCCAGAGCACAGAGCTAGGCAGCAACTTTTCCTCAAGGGGCATCTCCCTTAATGACTGCAACAAGTGCAAATCTGTGAGAAA
Source organism: Psilopsiagon aymara (assembly GCA_024733675.1). Classification (NCBI taxonomy): domain Eukaryota; kingdom Metazoa; phylum Chordata; class Aves; order Psittaciformes; family Psittacidae; genus Psilopsiagon; species Psilopsiagon aymara. Next base: position 31,341 of record JANRGW010030209.1, read on the forward strand.
GCAATTATTAATGAGGGAGGTGCTTTAAGCCAAAAATTTAGGAATGCATTTTAGTTTCATATCATTAAATGACTAGGCAATTTTGAAGTCGATTTGTGAATCATCCTTGCGTGGTCCTTCTGACTTAAATTCTCTTTTATTTAAGCAGCATTCATTAAAAACAAGTGAATCATTATGTACAGCCCTGCTTTCAGACAGGAGAAGACAGTGGAAATTTCCCACTGCAGCTCAAAACTCAGGATCAAAAGGAAGAACCTGCTTTCCTGCCTAACTCAACACTGCCAGAAGGGGATTTTTGGGTTTGTTTTTTTTTTTTTTGGAAGTTAAGTGGATGAAAAATTGCTACTGATCTAGAAGACAGGTCTAACATAGCTGACAATAGTTATAAATTAAAACTAGTTTACAGTCTTAGCTATCCAATCAAAGCTTGAAATTGAGAGGAAATACCACTTGTTAATTTATAGACAGAGAAATGATCATTTATCTTCATGATTAACCTGCATCAGTACAATGTGCCTGTCTTGTCCATGCTTCACCTATCCTATGAAGAAAAAAACCCAAACAGAAGAAAACCAACACAAAACAAACAAAAAAAACCCCAATCATCACACACACAAAGAAAACCACCGAACAATTCCCTTTCTAATGTAAAATGTGTAACTCTATAGATAGTGTGTAGGCAGCATACTCAACCTGCCATCTGCACAAGTACCTTCGTGTTTTGGTGTCTGAGACTCATCATCTGAATATTAAAAAAGCACAGACAGCATCCTACCTCCTAAAGGTAGGAATACACCACAGTGTGCACAGTCACAGCTACTTGCTACTTTCTAGTTGAATGTTTTAAAAGTTTCCTTACACTTTAAAGAAAATTTAAAGATTTTACATTTGTTTGGGGTTTTCTTGGGGTGGGGAGTGGAAAAGAGGTGTAGGGAGCAGGGAGTGGCACATTTGCATGTAGGGTCAGTGTGTTGTTTATTTTGTTTTCTTTTTTTTTTTTTTTTCCCCTTCAGAGTTACTTTTTGTGGGTTATTTTTGGTTTTGGCTTTTGGGTTTGGGCTTTTTTGTTTGTTTGTTGTTTTTTTTGTTTGTTTGTTTGCTTGTTTTTTTTGTCGGGTTTTTTTTTTTCACATAAGACTTATAGAAGGAACTAGAGAGAAACTTTCAACTTAGGTCTATCAACCACACTATCAATGAACACATTCCTCTTCACGTGGCTGCAACAATGCAGTACCACTTCTCCCATCAGGAGATGGGCAGGGCAGAGAAAGACTGTCCATGCCATGGCATCATGGTCATGATGCACTTTATGCATTTCAAGAAATATCTATTCATTCAAGTAAAGCACTTGAACACAAAAGGATTGTCAAATCATATCCAGCTCCTTTCAAAATTCCAGTCGAAGCAAACTGGGTGTATTTGAAGTACATCATGTATAGAACTATAGAATACTTGAGGGTTGGAAAGGACCTTCAGATCATCTAGTTCCAACCCTCCTCCCATGGGCAGGGACAACTCACATTAACCATGTCACCCAAGGCTATGTCCAATCTGGCCTTGAACACTGCCAAGGATGGAGCATTCACAACTTCGCTGGGCAACCCATTCCAGTGCCTCACCACCCTTACATGAAAGAATTTCTTCCTCATATTCAATCTAAACTTCCCTCGTTTAAGTTTTAACCTCTTCCCCTTGTCCTATCACTACAGTCCCTAAAGAAGAGTCCCTCCCCAGCATCCCTATAGTCCCCCTTCAGATGTTGGAAGGCTGCTATGAGGTCCCCATGCAGCCTTCTCTTCTCCAGGCTGAACAGCCCCAAGTTTCTCAGCCTATCTTCATATGGGAGGTGCTCCAGTCCCCTGATCATCCTCATGGCCCTCCTCTGGACTTATTCCAACAGTTTCATGCCCTTTTCATGTTGAGGACACCAGAACTGTACACAATATTCCAAGTGAGGTCTCACAAGAGCAGAGTACAGGGGCAGGATCACTTCCTTCTACCTGCTGGTCACGCTCCTTTTAATAGAGCACAAGATGCAGTTTGCTCTCTGCGCTGTGAGTGTACACTAAAGCCAATTCATGTTCATTTTCTCATTGACCAACATCCCCAAGTCCTTCTCCGCAGGGCTCCTCTCAATCTCTTTTCTGCCCAACCTGTAGCTGTGCCTGGGATTTCTCCAACCCAGGTGTAGGACCTTGCACTTGGCATGCTTAAACTTCATCAGGTTGGCATCAGCCCACCTCACAAGTGTGTCAAGGTCCCTCTGCATGGCATTTCTTCCCTCCAGCGTATCAACCAAACCACCCAGCTTGGTATCATCAGCAAACTTGCTGAGGGTGTACTCAATCCCACTTTCCATGTCACTGACAAAGATGTTGAACAAGACTGGTCCCAACACTGATCCCTGAGGGACACCACTCATTACTGGTCTCCAGCTGGACATCGAGCCATTGACCACAATTTTTTGCATGCGGCCATCCAGCCAGTTCTTTCCCCACCGAGTGGTCCACCTATCAAATTAATGTCTCTCCAACTTAGAGACAAGGATGTCGTGTGGGACAGTGTCAAACACTTTGCACAAGTCCAGGTAGATGATGTCAATTGCTCTACCCCTGTCCATCAGTTCCATAGCCCCATCATAGAAGGCCAAGAAATTGGTCATCCATGACACATGGATAAAAAACCCAAACAATCTACCCAAACCACAAAATGCTAGTAAAAAGAGAAACTATACTAATATTTAGAAACAATCTATCCATTACTAAGCCTCCAGTAGCCTTGGTTTTTATGGCTTTAGCTCACCAGTCAATGCATAGCCCAATGTTCTAGACAGCAGAAATGGAGGACAATGATTAAAATAGAATAGTTATTTTTAAAAACATGAATGTGGACTGTTTCCAGAGGTGTTTTTTCTATCTGAACAATGTGGTAGCCAGGTTAATACACATATCTGAAATTGTACATGAAAATAGTTTTTAGCTTAGAATAAAACATTTAGTTTATATGCATTTCACATTTTGCCTTGTGGCTGAAATCTGCTCCACAAACATGCAGTATGACTGTTCATATCTGATGTAGCCTAAGAAAAGATTATCTGGTGAAGTGAGATGTAGGATCAAAGTCTTAGCTTTTACACTGCAACACAAAGATGTTCTCATATAGAAAAACAGGAACAGTATTTCAATCTGTACAAAGTAGCATTTTCCTTCATGTTCTAGAAAACAACATAGAAAGTATGATTTTTATGCATCAATAAAAGGAAAATTCCTCTTTCAATTAAAACGTCAATAGTGTGAAAACCATATATTCCATATCAGCACAAGAAAAATTCAAAACAAAAATCTTCCAACTGGAAAAAAAAAAAAAAAAAAGAAAAAAAAGACTAGTTATATTCTTAGAACTTTCGTAGAAGCCTGCAAAACAGATCTGAAAATTCCATTGCCTACATGCAGTCTTGCATCCACTTGTTAGGCCCTCCAGCTTCCAATATTCAGGGGTCTTTGACTTCTTTCTTTGCTTTTAAGAGAAAGCAGGCAGATAGCCAAAATTGAATATCCCTCCCAGCTGGCCAGTGTGAATGCATGTGCCTGCTACCCAGCTGGCCGGCCAGCCTACAGATAGCTTCAGGCTGGCCAGCCAGAAAACATACGTTGCCTTTCTTTGAGCTAGTGGACCAGCTAGCAGAAATCCAGGAGAAAAACATGAGATAGCAGTGAAAAGCAGACATTTTGTCCCAGAAAAATCAAAAAGCACCCCTGCTCACTTGGGCTACATACTTTTGCTGAAGGCTCTTGATACACAAAAGGATGCATAATCTACCTATCCTCCAGTAGTTGTCGTAATTATATCATGCATAGGTGTGAACAAAGCAGGTCAGAAACTATTAGGCAGAGAAGCCAAAGAGCTAGTGACATGTTTCTCTCCAGCATTCAGACTTTGAGATATTTGCTGAGCCAGAAACATAGCCCCATCCTCACAGCTTGTAGTTGACAAGGTATTCTAATAAGCACAAAGAAATAGCTCTTTCCTTCACTCTCTCTCCATACATGTGTATATATATATATATATACACACACATATATATCTCAATCTCTGCCATGAGTACAAAGCCACAGGCTGGCTTGAAAATAAGATCTAGCAGTTTCAGATCAAATTCCACAAAAATGTTTAGGGCTGGACAATATTTCAAACTTGTACAGGTTAACTTCCAAGTGCTTGCTTCCAGAGGCACTCCAGAAAAACTCATCTCTTCAGGCTGTACTTAATTTTCCTTTACTATGCAGGGTGGCGTTAAACATACCATATAGAATAAGTTCCATAATAGCCACATGCTGAGTAGAGGATTACTAAACTACGTAACAGAATATGCTGAAGAGAAGCTTATCTCTGGACAGTTTTGCAAGGGATTTATCTTTCAGGAAACCAGTATAAGTCACCTTAAAATCTGCATGTTTTATTCAGTAATACCCCTAGAATTTTCCAGACATTTCATAGTAAAAGTTCTCAATATAAATCTGCATACAAGCAACTGGTAATTAGGTATACCTAGCTACCACCATACAGAGATGAAACACTGTGTTTGCAACTAATACATTACAAACTCCAGGAAACTAAATTACATGTAGACAGACAACAGGAGTAACAAAATACCAGCAGCCCCTTTTGCAGATGAACACTGTTACCATCCCAGTTTCTGCAAAATGGTTTGGAGACTCTCAGCAATATTTTTATTTTAGCTTTTAGCTTCCTTTTTTACTTTTTCTGTTTCAGTTACAAACATGATCACATAGCTTTTCTCACCCCAAAATCTTTCTTTTCCATTCATCACTAATATTTTAGCCCTCCCTATGATTTTCCTTCTCTTTTCTTTCCTCTGACCTCTCTCCAGACACCATCTGAACTCCTGAAACATCTGCAGCCTCTTGTCCAGTTCCTAAAGCCACCAGAGACCCTCTGACATTCTGGTTTTCCTCTTGACAACCACTGAAACCACTGTCACCAACACTGACATCTTCTTTGATATGGCTTAGAAGAACCAATCTCAGCCTTTGTTGATAGTCCTTTGGCATTATCCTCACTTGGGTATTTGGAGTCAGTGACTCCATCATGCCCTGGCCATCCCAGTGCTGAACCAAAATACAGGATACACAAATAAATTCAGGGCATAAAAGACAGTATCTGCTAGGCATATTAGCAGATACCAGTATGCCTAGTACTATCTTGGAGGGATTGTTTGAGGCTATTCACCCCTTCAGGTAATTCTGGAAAGTCTATGATTATCATATTACATCTTTATTAGAGAGATATTTAACCACAAATGTTTAATATATAATACATAATATATAAATATTGCATACCAGGGCACATGGTGCAAAATTTCATCCTGACACAAACCCCTCTGCAGAGCCACTATTTAGATTCCAGGCTGTTGTCATGAACCTATTAACTTCTCAAGATATTAATGGCCCAGCCTCTGAATTTTTCACTTTTCAGCTCTGTTGCCTCTCAGCCCTGTAAGCCTATTACTGGATTGCTTCAAAACCCATTTACCTCCAAAGCATAAAATTCTAAACTGTCATACAGAAGAGATATTTACTAATTAATTTAATCCCACACAAGATATCTGTCAAGGCAAAGGACAGAATATGGACCCTATTTAATATTCATATTCTAGTAATATCAGAAACATGAGAGGTTGCATCATTTTGAGGCTATCAATCTACTTACAGCATTTGATGAAGACCTTGGCAGATACAGCTTCTGAAGGTTTTCTTCCACTCCATGGAAAACTGTTTCTTCACCCAAAATGAAAGTTGCTTGCAACACTGATGTACAGATAAGGCCATAGCTTAAAATGGAATAATAAAATTGTCTTCCATGTACTTTTTTTTTTTTGCTGAATTTATTTATTTTGGTTTTTTAACACCACTAACACTCATACTTGCAGCTACTTTTCGGCAAAGAATCAACACTTTACAGTGTCTCTAAGTCTCTGAGAAAACTCATTTCCATCAGTTCCCCTATTTTAAGCCACTCCAACAAAACAGTGCTGGCAGCCACCAGAACAACATGCAAGGCTACCTGTCGGGTTTTTGTAGCATTGAACTGAATTTCACCTTCCACCCTTTGGAATTTCAAGGCTGGAAAACCATAGTGATTTACCTGCAACTATTGCTGAACAGCACACAGCAGCACCACCGAGCTCTACACTTGTCATTCTTTATGTCTTCCTGCAGTTTGCTACAGCCAAACAGCTGGTGAGCTCACTGCCCTGATCAGTTACATCAGGTGGTATCACTGTTTGGTGCTCACAGCGACCTCAGGCTAAATAATAATACAATTAGCTTTGACTTGCTTGGCTCCAGACAGACTGGGGTGGAGCAGAGCAAGCTCATGAGCAGGTGATACCAAGGCTGCCAGGAGGTTGCTCCACAATGCTGTCTGCCTTTTGCAGCTGCAATATGCACTTGACCATGTCCTACTTTAAACTCAACTTGGGAAAGCAGTTTGGTCAAGGCCAGACAAAACCAACTTTATTTCCCACCCTGCACTTGACAAAATAAACCCATGAAACTGCTGTTAGTAGCAAGTGCAGCTTTAGAAATGAGCTTATCTGAGAAAATACACTATTACACTATGTTCTTATACATGGTGTGCCAAGCCCTCTCTTCAATGTATTTGGAGATGAGAAACAAACCACAACACTGGGATCCAGTTTTGAACACGTATTAAGTTTCACTATTTGCTTTAAAGTATGTTTTTTTAATTGGGGAAAAAAATGTTGCTGTTTTGAAATATTACTATGAATTTATTAAATGACTTTGGGAAATCATATTTGCTTTTATCATCAGTTTCCTTAGTAGGAGATTGACTGATAAATCCCTTTGCATACATCAGCTGACCTTCCTCCACTGTGACACTGTCAGGGAGAGAATAGGACTACACATGCATCACCTCCAGCACAGACTGAAGCAATTGAGAAGTTACACTGATCATTTCAAATTTTAGGAAAGCTAGAGTTGTATTTATCCCTCATATTTGCCAATGAAGATCAGTTAAGGAAAAGATCCAACATGAGCAGCTTCCTTACAAGAAATCCAGTTAATTCAGATAATGGTTTCATTACAAGATATCTCAGAATGCAATTCTTAAGACCTGAAGGCAGTGGCATTAAAAGCTTCAGGCACCTGCAAGATCTGGCCCTACTCACAAGAGGTTACTCTTTCAGCTGAGGAACATCCACCATCCTCCAACTTGTGTCTTTCCTCTGTGCCTGTCAAAGAATTCAACCTTCTGCCCATTTGCTCTGGTGACAAATTGACTTGCCACAGGCACTTTGGAAAGCAGGCAGGGCCTACAGAGCAGAAAAGGACTTTTCAAGCAACTGCATTTTTGGATGCTGAGCTAAAATTCAGTTTGAGTTTTTGTTGCTATGTAATAAAGTCTTAAGTCTTCTGCCAGAGATATTGTGCTTAAAGTAACACAAGAGAAAAAAAGATACTGGCACAAGCAGCACAATAAACTTTGCTCTTGAAGGGTATTTTCATTTCCATAAGAAGTCTCATTACCTAAAATTCCCTTTAATTTACAAGTAATTTTCAAAACCATGATTTCTATATTATTATGCAAGTGCAACCAGTGCCATCTCAGACAACAGAAAGTATTTTTATACTCAGATACCTGAAAAGAAATACAGTCCAGAATAAAAGAAATATTTTGCCCCCCAATCACTGGAGTAAAGTCAGCAGTGAACTGCCTACAGTCAACTCACGGTCTTGCCAGAGCAGTGCAATGCTTTGGGTTGGATGAGACCTTTGAGAATGAGCAGGACTAGGGTTGGACCAGAAGCTCAAGGACTTATCCAAGTCAGTTTTGAATACCTCCATGCCACTTTGTCTCCATGCCAGGTGGCTAACACCACCGTAAGAAGAAAAGCTGCAATCACAACTCCTCTTCTGGTCTTTAAAGTAAGTTTCCATTGTTTTCTTCTCTTGACCTGCAGACACAGCTGCAGGAAGTGCACCCCATGCACTCCCCTCTTGGTTTACCCATCCAATTTTTTCTAAGAAGCTCTTAATACACTTAGAAAAATTACCAGGGGCTTTAAACCAAAAGTACCATCAAAAGCAATGTAAATAAACACAAGAACCAAAAGATCCACTCCTGCAAGTGTGAAGAAACAGTAGTACAATCACACAATGCTTTCACCTGTTTTGCAGGGGACAGTTTCTTGTTATATGAGCCACCATATCAAATCACTCAAAATAAATTGGGCTTCTCTGATAGATTTTTCAGACTGAAAACGCTTAACTGAAATGAGAGCAGCTTTGAAAACCACAGCATACGTCGATTTTCCTTTACAAAAAGGTTGATCTCCTGAAGGTCTTGCAACAGCGGAAGGTTTGAAGGACAGCAGGGTAATGCGTTTCAAAACTACAGAAGCAGGTTTAGGAAGGAAAAACAAACATTTAATTTTTCTTTCACATGTTAAAAACTTATGTAATCTATCAATGCTATATGCTAATAAATAGGCACATACATATCCTGTAAGCCTCCTCAGTGATCTTTATTCATGTTTGGGAATATGACGTCTTACATGTGTATATTCATATCAGTCTACTGGAAGCCATTGCACATACATATGGATGTTTTCATGAAGGCTCTCTACCCTTCTCAGTTTCCTATATATTTTATGGTGCTGTTTACTGCAATACTAATTTCCATCTTAGTTCACTTCTTACATTAGAGATATGAGTAGGGTTTACAGTGGCGTTAATCTGAATTTTCATTTAAAATAAAAATATTCCAAGTTGTATCCTAGGCAAGAAATATGCTCACCTGCAAATCTACCCGAAGTAGGGGGAAAAAAAGTTAAGTCAAACTCAATCTTATTTTTTATGAAAGTTTCAGATTCACACTGCATTTCATATACAGAAGGTCCTATGAAATATTAGTAAGGAGAGGAACAGAGAGAAAAGTGTAAGATAAGACTGGGCTCTGAAAATATGAACATCAAAATCAAATGCTCCCAATATAGACACAGAAATGCCTCAAGGATGACAAAGAAGCATCTTCAAAAGCCACCAAATTGCAAGACCCTTTCCAGAATCATGCCTATAAAAATAAAACATCATATTTTCTTCAAAGTTCATTTTACCCACAGAGGATTGTCTCCCTGGCAGCAAGAATGAAAAGTTCTGTTATCCAGTCACAGCAGAGTTTGAAAACTGTAAGTACAGCCCCCTTTTGTTTTGTCAAAAGGAAGAAAGCACAAAGATTTATAAATCAGTGTCAAGAAGGAGGTTAACAGTTCCACATTAACAGGCATGTTTGCGGTCAAGGTAGTTCTTTATCCAAAGTACCGAGCCCTTTGAAAAATCCAAGCATTAATTTTTGCCATATTAAAAGACAGTTCACCCTTAAAAAAACCCCACCAACCTGATCTTCCACAGAATAATAAAAATTGAATTAATTATTAAATGTGCTGACCTGTCTAGGAAAGGGAGCATTGTCTTATTACAAGGCCACTTTCTTAAACACAAAAATATGTAGAGAACTGCAATATTTTGGACTTCACCTACTATTTTCTCACTCAGATTTTACCTATGTTCATTTTTCTACGCAAGAATATCTGGCAGTCTGGCTGTAGAGATTCATGTTCATTTATCACCGAGGAGAAGCAATATGCAAAATCTTCAGTATTCATGCACTTGAGACATGGCAACATTTTCAAAAGTGCCTCCGCAGGGCAGACTATGTCTCATTTTGAAACCATTCCTGAAGTCAGTGTTGAAAAAGCCTTGCAAGAACAGATTCAGTTGAGGCACTAAATTTTTAATGAAATTAAATACTGATACTCTATTAACCTCTCAATGTTTTGATTACATGTATACCTGTTTAATTGCATATTTAGATGATTCATCTGAATATGAAATAGCACATTTGAAAAGATAAAATGTAGTTTTGTGTCTGTATCAAACCTACAGAAAATATATTGCTGCCAGCAAAGATTTCTACTCCATCTATTATTTTCCACATTAGTTAGCAATTTCTTAGTTTTGCCTATTTCAGTCCTGAAAACAAAGATCTATTTAACATCATCTACCAGGACTTCTGTAATGTTCAACACTGTCCCACATGGCATCCTTGTCTCTAAACTGGAGAGATAAATTTGATGGATGGACCACCCAGTGGATAAAGAATTGGCTGGCTGGCCGCACACAGAGTTGCAGTCAATGGCTCAATGTCAAACTGGAGACAGGTAACAAGTAAGTGTTGGGACCAATCCTATTCAACATCTTTGTCTGTGACATGGACAGTGGTATTGAGTGCACCCTCAGCAAGTTTGCCGACAGCACCAAGCTGCGTGGTGCAGTTGACATGCTGGAGCAAAGGGATGCCATCCAGAGGGACTTTGACACACTTGAGGGGTTCAGTGCCACACTCATGAAGTTCAACAAAGCGAAGTGCGAGGTCTACACCTGGGTTGGGGCAATCCCAGGCACACATACATCTTTGGCACAGAAGTGATTGAGAGCAGCTCTGTGGAGAAGGACTTGTGGGTACTGGCTGATGAGAAACTGAACATTAGCCAGCAGCATGCACTCGGAAAGCCAACTGTACCCTAGACTACATCAAAAGGAGCATGACCAGAAGCAGGTCAAAGGAGGTGATTCTGTCCCTCTACGCTGCTCTCATGAGAACTTACTTGGAGTATTGTGTGCAGTTCTGATGGCCTCAGAATAAGAGGGACATGGAGCTGTTGGAGCCAGTCCAGAGGACTGTAATGAGGCTGGAGCACTTCCTGTATGAAGCCAGGCTGGGAAAATTGAGGCTGCTCAACCTGAAGAAGAGAAGGCTTCATGGAGATCTCATAGCAGCCTTCCAATATCTGAAAGGGGCCTACAAGAATGCTGGAGAGGGGCTGTTCATCAGGAACTGTAGTGATAGGACAAGGGGAAATGGGTTTAAACTTAAACAGGGGAACTTCAGGTTAGATATAGACATACCTGAAGGTGCTGAGGCACTGGAACAGGCTGCTCAAAGAAGTGGTAAATGCTCAATCCCTGACAGTGTTCATGGCCAGGCTGGACAGAGCCTTGGGTGACGTGGTCTAGGGAGATGGATCCCTGCCCATGGGGTGGGGGGAGGTGGAACTAGATGTGCTTATGGTCCTTTCCAACCCAAACCATTCAATGATTCTATTTTATTCATGTCTTACTCTGAATTAGTTTTGCATCTATAAAGGTGAATAGGCAAGCATTTTATTCCTGTATGTCCCAACTGGTGATATCAGTACTTTACTGTCTCAAGGAAAATGCTTTCCACTTTCTAAATCTAGATGTTAAAGGCTGTGCATCCCATCTCTTAAGAGCTGTTTTGAAGGCAACCTCTTTTCTCAACAATGTGATTCCACCCCTGAAACCAGTTGTAAAAACTCCATGTCAACTACTGATACTTAGCTACCCATTTGTGCCTGCAATTGTAGCCCCATGACCAATGACTCGGAGCTGCTAGCATGGTGTGGCTCATGCTATTTATGCACATACACATGCACCGGTATCTTTCCCAAGGATACATATAGGTGCAAAGAAAGTGTTATGAATTACCTGAATTATTATCTCTTAGCTAGAATTTAGGCTGGTTTTGATAATGCTAAAAATCACAGGAATGACAAATTAATATTAATTTGATCACTACATGCAGCAGTTTCAATGGACTGCCTTATTTTTTTGAAATAAAACCAATTATTTCCTCAGATATCTCTTCATAATCTACACAAGCTAATAAATCCCTACTTATCAATTAATGAACCAGTCATTTGCCACAGCTTCCAAAGGAAACTTTACCGTTTTTTATTTGCAAGAATGATTTCTATTTCCAATGACCATTGTTTGGACATTTTCCTTTAAGGCAGTTATTTCAATTTGACACTGGATATAAATTCTTAATATTCAATAGGCCTCTCTTTTTCTAAATTATGCTTCTGTATTCAGCATGTATAGCTGTACAGAAACTGAAGAACAAGTCATTGATACAAATTGGAAAAATTTAGACTGGTGCTAGCAGGAATCTATGGAGGAAATAAAACTAAAATATTTCTTAAAAAAAAAAAAAAAAAAACACTTTCTGGAATTCACAGAATTCCCCCTCATCAAGGGCCAGGATTTAAAAAAAATATTTTTAAATATGTAAACTTACAAGCTGTCCACATGTGAGCTCATGGTGAAGTCAAGAAGGCTTAAGTGAACAAGGCTATGGACTGACAGAATAAAGTACATATAAAAAAAACCCCAAAACTATAATCACTGTGGGAACAATTCTCAGGGAAGCATTTTAACAAAAGATTTAGCTATCTACTGACCTCTGGAAATGTGTGGATTGTTTTCTTCTCACTTTTCAATCCTATGCTAAATTAAACAGGGGACAAATAGCATCCAACACTACTGCATTTACATTCAGAAAGCATTGGTCTCATCACTTCTGAGGTTACACTTCAGCAAAGTACATTTAGCTCTAATTTACCAATGCAGTCACAAAATCCTCAAGCTACATCTACACAGACCACTGCTGGAACGCATTCAAATGTTTCTGTTATCTGTCCATGGTTTGGAAACCTACCTGGAGCTGGGTGAATTTAGGGAAAGTAAATTGGGCATAATTAGCATTAAAAATAATGTTAGGTGATGCTAACATCAGGCAATTATCCTTTTTAACAGCTGCTAAGTAGTGTTAATTAGCTGCTATGGACTACAGTTTTCCAGGTTTTACAGAGCAATGCCTATACACACACAGAGCAATTAAGCAAAATGTACCAGGTGACATAAAAAATAATGGAAATGTCAAAAATACAGTTTTAGAATGGGGGATTTGAATTAATATTTCAGGCTGCTTTTGTAGAACTAATCTGATTTTGCCAGCTGAGCTTTACTGATGTTAAGCACTTCCCTGTTATGCTACACATCACAGAGTAACTAAGGAGGGCCAGCAGATTCCACACGTCTGTTAATGCTATTGACATGATACCTTTATGAAAAGTCACTAATACAAAGGAAAAAAAAAAAATCTGCTAAAAAAAAAAAAAAAAAGAAAGAAAAATGTGCTACAGCTACCACATTTTCTTCCACTTTTAAACTTTCTGGAGTAATAGCTAGCAAAGCCATGTAAAATCATGGCCAAAGGTTGTTGCCTGTGGTAGGTTTTCTATTCAGTCAATTCCCATGGAGCTCAACTCCACCTCTGGTAATCCAGATCCCAAATAAGGCAGTGCATCAGAGCACTTGCTGCTGCATCCAGCAACATACATCAAGTCAGCATAGACTGTTGTGCAGGCTGTTGGAAGAACAGCCACAACGCTGATGCTTGACTCATCCTGCTGGTGTCTCAGCCAAGAGGCAGTGCCCATAAGTATTTGTAGCAGATATCCCGAAATGCTACTCTTATGATTTTGTCAGTTGTTGATGCTTTTGTGATTTTTCTTTCCAAGCAGCCACCACCATTTCTTAGCAGCACTAATTGGTGGGATAAGCTCAGACACAAATAAGGCAGCAATAAGAGACTGTGCATCTTGATTTTTTGTTCATATGTCTGGTTTATGACTTAGCAACATGATTAAATGTAATATAAATTTTGAATGGTGCTATCTAGTCAAAGCTTTATTCATTCCACTATACCCTTATGAGTAATGCAGCAACAACCACTGTAGACTCCAAATCACCTTTTCACAGAGCAATTTCAATACAAGAAGATTGCTCTGTGACTGATGTCATGAACAGCAGAAATTCCTCATGAGGACACTCTTAATATTAAAGTGAACATATTTTGCTCAAAATCAGCCTTCAGAGCCTGACTAATTTAGTCAGGATGCCATTTTGTTCACCTCTAGTTGTATTTCTCCTCACATTTTGCTTTCTACCCTTGTTTCTAAAAAGGCTTTCCATTATCAAGAAATCTGCATGAACACCTTCAGCTTTGCTGGTCATTTCTGCAACCCTTCAATAAGGTTTCATCATGAAGAATGATTTGTACAGGGGAAATGTTTTATTCATGTTCAAAAATGACCCAGATGAAATCTAAAATAATAATTTACTACTCTGTTTTTAAAAGAAGGGCTATATCTTGTATTCAATTATAAAGGTTTTTTTAATAACTGCTAATGACATTGTTTCCTCACTGAAACCTATTTATACCTTGTCTGTACAGAGTTGGACTCAATTGCTATGAGTTTTAATACCCATGAAGGTGTTAGAAAAGTAATGTTTAAGCCGTATCCTCAAGCCTTCACTATACTTGAATCTATATCTATGTAAAGCATGTAAATGGATTAACAGCTTCTCCAGCATAAAACCAGGTGATTACTGATCCTGGTGGGCACACAAACATTTGAGTGAAATCTGCCAGACTGGTCTAGTGAGGGACCTCCAGAATTCAAAGCTTGAGAAGTGCTTAAAAACATCCACAAAATTATTTTGTTTACATTCAATCCATTATCTCATCCAGCTTACTATGTGCCTGTACAACTACCCTGTAGGTTGGAGGCCCAAATACCCTCCAGCCTTTTGAAGAAATGTAATACAGCTATGTAATGTTAACTATGTGCTGCCTCTTCCTGCTCATGGTCTCTATTGAACATGTGCACCACACAAAACCAATGCTAAGTAGGAAAATAAAACTTCTTCCAATATTATTAGTTAAAGAAATGGAGTTCTCAAAACTAGCATTTTTTTAACAAATATTCATAGCTTTTATGTGCATGATATTCAAGTCCTAATCCAAGAGAAGTCAGGATAGCCTCGTTGTTTTGTTTGTCTCAAGGTGATTTGATCAGAATTGAAGCCAATACTCTAGATAATGACAGAAAATGAAAAACACTTAAAATTCTGTTTGGTATTATTTTTCAAGTTCCTCTTAAAATTTTCATTTTGATTATTGTAACTAAATTAGATAAGATATCAGTGCAAAGTTTTATAGGATTTGGGTTCAAGCTTTCCAATGCACCTAAGAGAAAGTCAAGCAAGGCATTTACGTTCAAGCTAAAATCCAAGTTATTGAGCATATGGGTCTAAAGTGTGATCTACTGTTATTGTGCTGGCTTTAGTCCCCATCCACCAGCCCACCCCCCAAAAAAAAGGAGGAGGGGGGAAAAAAAAATCCAACCAAAGAAAAAAACCACAAACATTCACACTTTTAATACTTTAATTTCTGTGTCAAAAAAAACCCCATATAAGACCACAGATAAATGGAGTACCCTCTTAGAACCATTTTCTAAATTATATATAAAAAAAAAAAGTCAACCTCCTTCTGCTTCTCTCCAAGAACAAACCAATGTGTCAGACAGTTTTTGTCTTAGGGAGACAAGAGTTCTGCTTGTGTTATGATGAATTATACTTTCTTACTTCCCTGGTGCTAGAGCCAGAGGAGGACCCACACCAAATTAAAAGCTGCAATAGCATTAGGATCAGATCCCATTTAAGCTTATATATTGTTGGATATGTAGTTACTCATACACCTATGGAAGATGCAATTTCATAATCTGCAATTATTGTACTATCAGTAAAGTTACTCATGCCAAAGAAAAAAAAAAAAAAAAAAAAAAAAAAAACAAAAAAAAACAA
>JANRGW010030209.1:47054-61495 GCA_024733675.1 Psilopsiagon aymara
CACAACCCAAGAAAAACCCAACCAACCAAACAAAAAAAAAAACCCCCAAAAAAAAAAACCCAAACCAAAAAAAAAAACCACACCAAAAAAACCAACAAAACAAAAAAAAGAAGTCCACAGAAGTCCCATTATTTATAGTAATGCATCTATAACTGCTGTCAGGATGCCTATTTTCAGTATCATCTTTTATCGTTTTCCCTTGCAGAAAAACAAACAAAAAGCCATACAGATCTAGCATATAACTCAGTCAGAAAAGCCTCATTGTAAATGATCTCTTCAGAAACATTTCCTACTCAAAAATATCTCTGTAATCAACAGCTGAATATTTTTCAGAAGCCTGTAAAGACAACCATTCCAACATTTTTAGAGGCTGTTTGCTGATGTGCTTCAGTCTGGATTGCAACTAAAGACAAACATAAAGATAAGGGTAAGCTACATAAAACTCAGGATAAATCATGCACTCTTTGTTCATTAGGTGAGCAAAATGCCTAATTTTGAAGTGAAAAGACAGTTCGGTTGAGAAGAAAATTTCAATATTGTATCAAGAAATATGGAAATGACTAAATTAAAGGGTAACAACTTTAGCCCCTGTGGGTTCCTCCCCCCACTTCCATACCAAACAGTGTTTAATAATTAATGTATTATAAAATAAGTATTGAATTACATCCCAGAACATTAAACATCAACATTCAGTTTTGAAGGTTTTGAAGTTAAGGACCAAGTTGAGGGAAGACATGTTTGCTCTGCAGATACAAGGAGCTGGAAGCACAGAAACTTGTACAAATAAAATTCAGAGTTACATCAACTTTTCCAATATCTTTATGCTCTATTCCATTGCTTTACCCAGAGTGATTAAATGATCATTTATGATAAAAATGTCTTAGTTTCATTTAGAGGTTTTTCTTAGGTTTAAAAAACAGATTACTTACAGATTGGGTTTCTAAGGATAGAAAATGTGCCCTTAAAAAAAATGAGGAAGCAAATCTTCAACTTTAAAGCTAATTCCAAAGTAGTTTCAAGATCTAACAGTAGCAGGTCCCCAGCTCTGCAATCAGTTGCTAACATAAGACAACTTTCACTTTTGAGAACAAAGCACTAGTGTGCATGGGAAGCACAGAGCATCCACATGGAATAATCCAGAGATAAAACCTGAAAATAGGAGTGGTTTTTAGCCTGCTGTATATATGGGGATACTTCAAAATGGGGGAATTTCATTCTAAAGTAACTGTACAAGATTTTACAGTTTCAAAAGAAACATGACACAGAACAGAGACAACTGTAGAAACAGTTGCAGGTAAGAACAGCCACATCCTGGGGTTAAATGGAGACAAACTGTCAAGTAGCACTTGAAGTAGTTAGATACGTTGCAAGGCATTTTCCATAAGTGAACACAAGGATTATCCCCAAATAAGTATGCACCTTTCTACTGTGACACATAAGAGATATGAAGCAAAGAGGCTGTCTGGATGACTGATGGGACCAGTGCCACTCAAGGTGAATATAACACAGGCTCAATTTTACATCATACGTGGCATGGCCAGGCCATTTCCACACTGCCATTATCAGTTTAAAAACAACGTGGAAAGAGACAAAAGTTATTTTTTATATACATAAACATGTATATGCATGCATATGTGTGTCTATCTATATTTCTTTATAACTACAATTATCCTGAAAAATTCCACCTTCTTGCTTCTTTCTGGAGCATGTCTGGGAGAACTGATTACATTTCCCTAGATGTCAAGGTCCCGTCCAGAAAAGGCAGAGTCTGAACAAAAAAAAACATTTAATGATATAGACAAGATAGTCCTATGTGATTCGACAATAATTGCAGAAAGGGTGAGGCTGGAATGCTGGAAACCATTTCTGCAAGATTAAGAAGAAAATGTGTATTTCTACAAGTTTGGTGAACTTTGAAGTTTTCTAAATATTTTTAATAAAGGTTGTCTAAGTCCACTTTTTTGAGTCAGAATACATAAGCCATGAAAAATATTTTGAAAAAGCCTGATATTCTTTGGTTTCTCATTTCCAAGATTTTGATTTAAAACTGATACATTTTTTTAGCTTAGTACAGCTTCTATACTTTGAGCAGGAAGCACTGCTAAGGGGCTCTAACTCTCACAAACATGTGAGAGATCATACCATAGCAATGCATCCCCAACAGGGCTGGTAACCAAGCAATGATATGGTATAAGCCCTTTTTTTTTTTTTCAGCTAGCAGCATGGTGGGCTAAGAGTTACTTTTGAACCACTCTAAATTGAGCACTGCCAACCTTTTGGCCACAGCCTTCTGCACAAGCTCATTTCCAGACATAGAATGGCTTTGGTTTGGAAGGGGCCTTAAAGATCACACTGGACTACATTGCTCAAAGCCCCAGCCAACCTGGCCTTGGACACTTCAAGGGATGAGGTATCGACAACATCTTTGGACAACCTGTGCCATCACCTCACCACTCTCACAGGAAAGAATTTCTTCCTACTATCTCATCTAAATATATGCTTCTATGGCTATGCTGAAAGCACCTGCCTGCTTATCTGTAGTCTACTGCAATATTTATTGTCAGAAAAATGATCCTTTTTAACATATATATTAGAGCCATATCAAAATAAACAACATACTGCCATCCTTGGAAGAATTAATGCTCTACATATGTGATTGGAAACATGATGAAGCAGGACATTATTTTCCTGGGAATTTAGAAACAAAGATTATTAGCTATCAGTATTAATAGTACAACTGAGTTGATGTGCACTGTCAGAAAGAAAAACTAACACAGCAAAAAGTGCATACAAATGCTTTAGGGAATTAGCAACATGGGTATTAAGACATGAACATATATATATATTTCCAAATGGTTGTTACAAATCTCATCACAATAGTACTTTAGATGGCAGGAAAAATAATTTGACTGTTTTAATAACTTCACAAAACAGCCAAAAACCAAGGAGCACAAAACCCATTAAAAATCTGATAAATTACTTTTTTTTTTTTTACTTGATTTATTTTAACTCAATGTGCCTCACTGCTAGCCAGTAAATATCTTGGAAAATTAAAGTAATTGCAGGAGTCAGAAATAAAAGGAAATTTCAATTCAGCTCTTAGAACTAGCATATTAATACTAAGAAATTATTAAGCTATAGTTAAGTTCATTTCATGCCATTAAACACTGTTTTATTGTTTTATCTGACATATAATTCTGTCCAGGGAGTAACAGGTCAGTAGCTCAGGTAGTAAGTGCAACTGTAAATATCTAAGAGGTGAAGTTTACCCTGAACCACTTAAGTGCTGTTAGTCTACAAGAGTTTTAGGAGAGTTACACAAACAGAAAATCAGGAGGAGAAAAAGAAAGGGGGGGAGGATATCAATTTCTACTCTAATTCAGCATGCCTGACAATACACAGGCACTGGGGAAAAAAGTTCATGATGTTCACATCTGCAAAATAATCATCTTAATACATCAGGTTTTATGCTGTTTTGCATATATTACTGAAAATGTGGGTCAACAGGTGGACTGCCTCAAGAGGCCACAATACATGTAAGTTAGGAGAAAACCTCATGCAGCTTTGTGTTCTGCTTTTTAGATTTTAATTTGAAGTACAGTCCTGAACATCACACAGCTTTCTCTTTATAGACAAAAATTTCTCTACAGAGATGTAGGAGATCATCACTAACCCACTCACTTTCCATAAGAGCCATATATTTTACCTTTAAACTCCCGTGTTTCCCTTCCACATTAAACATAGGGAAAGAGGAGAGGAAGTAAGATCGTAGCTCCCGATCTATCCCAAAAGATAAAGTGGGAAGATTGGCAAGATTAGCTGATATTACAGGGAGGAGGCATCACACATTTTAAAAATGTGCTGCTTACCACAGAAGAAAAAAATGTGTCTCAAATGTGCCTTTATAAGAGCAGTTCAAGTGTCCTTCCCTCTCAATATTAGACTTAATGTGATGGCAAATTGCCTTCAGAAATAAGTGATTATTTAGTAGTTACCTTTCACTTACTTTGATTTCTTAATGAACTGAAAAATCTTTAAACTCAAAGGTCTTTAGATCCCCGATGAGCTGTTAAAAGATATTTTAGCTAATTCCACCATGTGGACTATAGCTACAGATACATTAACAGCTAAGATTGTACCTATAGATCATACTTTGTCATGGATCTCAGCAGGCCCAAGATGCCTGCTTCAGGTTTGACATCTGTTCCAAGGTACCTGCTTCAGGTTTGACATCTGTTCCAAGGTACCTGCTTCAGGTTTGACATCTGTTCCTGGGAGACCTTTGCCCATCAAGATCTTTCCAGTTCTTGAAGAGCTCCTCTGCCTTGGGCATATTTGAAAAATAAATATTTTCTATAGCAAGGTCAAAACAATGACAAAACTTATAAAAAGCCTTCCCTAATGCTATTGTCCTTTTTCTAAGGAGGGACAGAACCTGCATTAACACCCAAGAGCATCCCAAATGCTGCACATCTACACCATCAGGTCTTTTTTCAACCTTTTTACGACTCACCACACCACTTTACCAGACTCACACTTGCAAGTATTTGAATATCATATCTCCCAATATCATTCATGAAGTTTTACATGAAACAAGCTGCTTTTACTAGAGGCAATGGGATTAAGAACTACATGTATACATGGAATACAACAAAATGCACCAAATAGGATGATAAAAGAAGGCAAAGTATAGCAGCCTTTACTGACATTTTATCTTAATGCTGTATGCAAATTTAATTTGAAGTGTAATATTATCTCTTTTAGAAAAGAAAATTGGACAAAGGCATTTTCAGACTGGTTGTCTAATGCATTTGTATTGACAAGAAAGTAAGATAATTTCTAGGAATGTTATGAACTGCACATCACTAGTTTCTTTTCTTTTTTCCTGTGAAATAATACCTAAAGAAGGAATGCCCTTAAATTCTGTTTACATTTCTTAAGGTTTATACACTTCACAGAATAAACCAGTTTTCCTTTAGCTTTTCCCATTTTGTCAGGCAAACAAACAAAAAGTTACAGATGGCAGATGCTCATGCAACTAGGCATTTCCCTGCTTTGGCAGTTGCATGTAAAAGAATTTGCTTTGTCTGTCATGCTCACCAGATAAGACTTCTCTTATATAATCCACACAAACACATATTGTAACAGAAAAGAAAAAAAAAATATATTGATCTAGGTTTTATGGGGACAAAAGCTGGAATCTTGGCTTGCCATGGTGCATGAGAAATGACTGGAAGAGCATTAGCTTTAGATGCTGAAGTGGGAAAAGAGATCCACAGGGACAGGTGGGGATGATGGGAAGGGTGAATCACCTCCTTGCGTCAGGGCTGTGCCAGTGTAGTTTCATACAGAATAATACTCAGAAGTCCTATGGCATAATTTTATATATTGCTAAATGTAATGATGGAAAAATGTAAGCATATTTTAAGAAGCCTAAATAGCTATTTAATTGCTGCCTGAATAACTGCATAGCCATTTACATCCTTCCAATGACAGTAATTGTATACAGACTTGACATGGGAAGCTAGGAAGCTCTAAGAAAGCCACCAGCAAATTGTTGCCATACGAGGAGAGAATAAATGGTGATTATCTAAGAACTGAAGAAAAAGAAATAATAGTTCCTCAAATGGAAAAAGAAAAAAAAATCATAATCCTAGAATTTTAATATGTAGAAAAAAACCCTGAAAAATCTTTTAACTATCTTTAACTTGCATAAAATGGAAATGTGTAGCAGTGCAATTCTGCACAGCGGTTCAGAAATTATGCTCGGGTCTATAAATAGCTCATTACTCATCACCAGCTAAATATTTACCTTTGTGTGTCTCATCCAGCCATCATCACGGCAACAACAGTCTTGCTATTTTATTCAATAGAGTCAATAGCTTTCTAAAAGCAGACAAACTGTTTCCAGATTAAGATGTCTTATTACTGGATCCAAAGTATTTCTGATTACCCTTCCAACACTTGCTTTCCCATCCTGCAGAAGGAATATTGTTAGAGTATGATGTGAATTGAGATGAACAATTGCTATCTCCCCATTTTTACTGGTTTTATTTCCAACTTAGCCTGATTTATAGCAATTCACAACCCCACTTTAACATATAATGCCATATTTGTAAATTAAGCAAGTGTTCAGTGCTACACTGAAAAGTTAACATTTTGAATATTACCTGTGAAAGGTAAGGCTCATTCAAAAAGAAAATGAAAACTTTAATGGATCAGCCTTTTAAATTCATTCATGAGAAATACTTGGTAAACAAAAAGAAAAATAGACATCCAAAGAATAAATATTTGTCTGGTCACAAACCCAGGAAGAAGGAAACCCCTCCAGGTTTAAGGTGCAATTTGAAAACCTCAGTGCTATAAAGTGGTGCCATCCCATTGAAACGAACAATAATATTCTGCTTTATCTCTACCAAGAAGCTAATTTTAACATGTTTTTTGCCCTCAGGGTTTGCCAGCACAGGGACATTGAGACATAATCCAAATTAACTAAAAATATTATGTTAAAGGGGATCAGTTAAAACTGCCTTACCAACTTGGAAGCTTCTCAGACATTTGGAATTAACACAGCCTTATTTCAGTTTATCTTTATTCATTTATAAGACAAAATTAAGACCACTTGAATTCTAAGTATCTGGTCATCCACAATTCAGAACACAGTTAAAATATGCCGTTAATCCACTTAGATCACTTTTACTAGTTGCATCTACAAAATAAAGCCTAAGAAAACCTGACTAATTACTTAGAAGACTGCTAAATAGGAATCACCACATTAGTTCTACAGTGCTACTGCCCACAGTAGCAGACATGACATACTGCTGTGAATTTCAAGAGCAATCTCCTCCTGACTCCTCAGTCCCACCATCCCTAATAACATGCAGATATTATAAATCGATTTAACGACACGAGTTTCGTGGTCAAATATATAAAATGCTCTCTGTCAGCTCTTAGTCTGTTTCTACTGGTCCACAGTAGCAGATAACTACTTTTTTAAAAAAAACAATAAATCTGTTAATTCAGCATTACTACCAGTCTCAACTTCTGCAATTAGCTAAGTTTCCCTTAAACACAACCTAATGGAAACCATAGCAGCTATCCATCTGCTCCTCTGCTCAGACACCACAAAACTATTTTTAGCCTTTCCCCTTCCTCCTTATTTGCTGACAGTCAGATGAAAACATGAATTCCCAGCCCAAGCTCTGTAACTTTAAGCGGTTATAGTCCTTTTATTAGAGAAATCTAAAGTGTTGTCAAAGCAAGTACAGTGGAACGAGCAATAAAGATGTTCCCTCTCTAAGCATCACTGCAGAGGCATCATCTGGAGCACTGTCCTCCTCCTAGGAAACACAGCCTATAGAGATAAATAGAACAAGCTGCCACTTGAACTTGAAGAACCAACAACTGAATGGAAACGTAGAAGTTTACAAAAAGGCAAATCAGTGGAAGGATGGAGAGAATAAACTGTTCTACATGCAGGAATATATATGTATATAGACTTCCAAATAAACCAAGAAACATCTAAATAAAGAACTAGTAAAGGAAAAGTAATATTGGAGTAGATTGCCAGGGGGGGTGGGGGTCGGGTGGTGGTGCAGGATAGGATAGTGGACCAATTTGGAAGAGCAAGAAACCAGAGTGAAACTGGAAGTTGCATGTAGAATAAGAGCTGGCACACTGAAAAATCTTCAAGAAGGTTGAAATACAACAGTCCTGGGTGACTCTGTCCCTGGTTATCAGCAAACTCCCATATTCAAAATGGTAAGTAAAAGTGCTCTTGCAATTCACATGCAGGCTCACTTTCCTCCTGCAAACACCCAGCTGTGATCCTTGTGAAGCACCCCTCACTGCCATGTCTTTCATACATAATGTATTATCAGGTAAACTGAAAATTTGATCAAGATTTTAACTATACTACAGGAAAATTACCTAAATAAAAAATATATTTAAGCAAACCTTAGAAGAAACACACCAAGCCACTGAAAGTAATCTGTAAAGTCAGCAAAAGTACTTATCTACCTCTTCTTAGGTTTCACTTTGTGCTTTTATATTCTTTTTGCTTCAATATAAGCTGCGACCAATTTATGTCAAGGTAACTGAAATTTTTCTAGCATTTCTGTTAAAGACAGCAACACAGAAGCATCCAAAGCAGCTAGAACACAGTGGAAAAAATTCAAAAGCTTGATTTTTTTTTTCAGTCCCAGTAATTTTTCCTGACAGCTACATTATTAAAATTAAAATTAAATTTTAATTGAGCTATTGAGTAGTGATAGTCATACTTATTAGTATATTGAGAATGTATTCTCTATATGCACATTACATTGTACATGGCCAGCATACACCACTCAGAACCATTTTCTCTATTAATGTACTTTTCGCAATGCTTGCAAAAACAGAAGAACAGTGACCTAAAATGTCTCATTCATGTACTGTGGTTGAGAAAAGACTCTTTTTATATGGGTCAGCTTGGAAAACAGAACTGTACAAGTTAAAATTGCATTTTGCCCCATGGAGATCATTAACTTCCTCTCAGATTCATGAACCTGCATTGCTGTTCAGTGTTTTTAAATACTCTTTCCCAAAAACTTCTTGCTCACCCCCACATCTTTGGGAGTATGGGGGTGGAGAGCAGAGGGAAGAGGAGAGCACTGCTCCTCTGAAGTCCTTAAGCCTGGAGCAGCTGGAGAGCCACAACTGGAGAACATCAGTGATCTGAGAGCCCCCCTCCATCAGCACTCAGACTCATAAAACTCCTGAAACAAGTAGGAAGAGTTTGCTGTAACCCAGCAAGTCCCCAGGCTAATACTGAGCAAAGTCTCCCATAACCTGGAGGAAGACCCTGCCGCCCACCAGCACACAGCTGCTTAATTACTGCAATTTTTCTTCTGCACATCTGCCACTCTCCTCCACCCCATCCAGATTTTTCCTTGCTTTACTTCCCTTTTTTTTTTTGTTTTAGTTTTCTGTTGGGTTTCTGCGTTTCGTTTTGGTTTGGGGTTTTTTTTTTTGCTTGTTTGTTTGCTTGCTTTTTTTGGTTGGTTGGTTGTTTTCTGAAGATGCCCTTTTTCAGACATTCTTTAAAATTACTGATAACACCAACAACACGAACACTGGCAAAACCTGTGTTCACATCAGGCTTGGCGTCCAAGCACTTAATGAATTATAACATTAACTGCAGTTGTTACATGCAAATTCCCTATTACATGCAAAAACCTCAAATTTATGACATTTCTGAGTATCCTGGGTGCTACAAGCAAGCAAATGGGGACCACACAACCCAGTTATTGTTGGGAATAGGTACTCAGTCATACAGGCTCTTTCCCAAATTACATAGCATCCTCCCCCATCCAAAACATCTTTGTGCCACACATCTGCAAGAACACATCCCATTTGCTCTGTTTCATGGAGTTTAGGATATAGATGTTTACTTTTTCCCTGGAAACCCCTGCTCTAGTTCTTTAATTCTATTCAATAAGAGATACAATTAGCATGCACACCTCTGAAATCATATTTATGATTTCACCTGAACAGAAACATCACATAAAATGCACACTAAGCTTTCTTTAAAATTCCACAGAATGAAGTTGACTTTTGTATAGCTAATAACAAATTGTTAAGAATAAGAGCAACAATCCACCAGATGCAGCAGTTTTCACAAGGCAGTTTAGATATCATGCACTCATCTTAGGAAAAAGCTGCTTTGTAGATGGGTCACATTCATATTCCAAAATTTTGAAACATCACAGGTAGGGTTAAGCACTCTTTTTTCCTTCAGATAATGTTATGCATCCCTGCTATTATTAAAATGTATTCCCTAAATGGAAGAGGGTCTTGAACAAGACCAGTAGTTTGTATAAATTATACCAGTACACAATCTAGTGGGAATAACCTGGGATTTGCACCAGTATAAGAAAAATATTGTGGTGTCTTTAATAAGATATCATATGGCTAACCCAACAAAGCCTGCAGGCTCCAAATTTCACATCATTTACTTGCAGAACAGAAGAGCAAACTGCTGCTCCAATGTGTAGCGCAGCCTCCACACTTTCTGAAGCGGTTATCAAAGGCATATTGAAGAGAGAGAGGGAGCACAGAAAATTCAAGACATTAAAACTCATTAAAACTCAAGACAACCTTAAACATGTTCTATGACATGTACCTTCATCAAAACAACCTTTACCCACCTTCTCCTAAAGAAACCAAACCTTCCAGAATGTTGCAAAACATCCTACCTAATAAGAATTAGAATGAATTAATATACAGCAGCAAGGGGTAATGTTTTTTAAATTAAATGTATAATAGCTGACTGCTCATCAGCTTTAAATCATCCACAGCAGTTGCACACAGATGTATAGGCAGGAAGAGGTCTTGTGTGCGTTCTGAGGCAGGCAATAGCTGAAGATTATGCGAATACCACCCCCCATGGCTGGAAGAAATGTGAAGTAGGGGTGAACTCTGGAAGGCAATAAATCAGGATGCTTATCCTGAGCCTGGTTTATTCTGCACAAAACTGCAAGGCAGAGTTGTGTCTGGAGTTTCCTTGTGAGGCAATGGCATAACTTATTTTTTCTTTTCTGTTGCTCTTCTAATGACCATTATCTTATTAAAGGGAGTGATTTTGAGATGTTTTGATATAAATGCTATTAGACAAAAAAATATCTCTTCTTAAATGTGTTCAGTCACCCCCGCATTTAGACAAAGTCAAAACAACATAGTCCCTCTGGTAGTTACAGCTTCAGGAGCATGCAGAACTGACCATTCTGATTGCCCTCAACTACAGCAATCACTCTGTACTTTGCAGCCACCCCACAGCCCTATCATCTCTCAAAATCTCCTTTAAAAGACCAATGTATGATTGATAAACTCTTCAAAAGTATGGGTTTTAACCATAATTACAGAATACAATTTTTTTAATAATAGATTAAATTGAAGACTTTCACTTCTAACTACAGCAAGATTTACTTTTTTGTTGTTTTCTTTTCCTGAAGCCATGAGTTGTAGCCCCAGCCAAATAACGAGTAAGTACCTGGATAAGCTGGCACAGCACCTCTGCTTTTAGATCCTACATTCAGATACCATCGGAGATTTTGATGTAGGCAACATTCACCAAACCTGTGGCTGCTAGCACCAGTGCTTTTACTGATATTCCGTAGAGCAATGAGTTATTTTCTGTATTGATTTGCTGCTTAGATTATAGATTTATTAGTTAAAGCTTAACTTATTTAAAGGGAGAGAAGTTTTAAAAACCTATTACTTCTGCAACTGGGATTTCTGTCTTAGCTTCACTACTATATCACTCTTGAAATTTATGTTTTTAATCATAACATCCCTCTTATGGTGTTTATGACATAAGCTTGTCTATTTGTAGACTTTGTCTTGCTCACTCCACTCTCCATTGATCTATTTTCTTCTATCTCCTTTATATGAACCCAAGTGACATAATCCATGCAATTTTTTTCTTTTAGCTTTCATCGTCACTCATATGCCATCTGTTCCATCCATAAATTGGAGAAGAACATATTTCTAATTTGCCCCAATAAGCTTGGTTTTATTCAGCTCACTCACAATGTACGTCACTCTGGGCTAATTACTTGGGTGAAATCACCCATACTCTATCAACTTGCATTTCACCAGCAAACCATGTTTGCAGGTTTGGCTTTACTAAAGCTGGCAACTCTCCTTTCGATCTATATTTACAATGGCAAACATAGCAAACTGTATGAAGATGAAATAAGCTGTATTTGACTCCAACAATGCTGTTACATCCTCTCTCAAGACCATATAGTGTAATTACTAGGGTGTTTGGGGTTTGAATCTACCTTTTTTTTGGTTACAAGATGTGGCAAGCTGTCAAATCTTAATGCTCTCTCCAGCTGGTATAACTAGTTTACTGGTACAGAAAAAGTTTCAAGCCATTCAAGATGTTTCTTTGGGTGTGAAGGGACTCAGTCAAAGAAATATTAATGTAAGTTAGGAAACTTCTTGTCTGCAGTGTTACGCCTGAGACAGGTATGATCTGATGCTGCTCCAAACACACTTCAGGAGGAACCAGATCACAAGTTTCAGCTGGTATTCCTAAGCTTTACAAAGTTGCAGGAGCAACACATAGGTAGCTCTCAGCTACCAGCTTTGAAAGGACACCATCATTTTCATCTGCCAGAAGCTGGAAAAGTACAAACACTCTATATGGAGAGGTGCAGCATGAAAGGGACATGCACCCACAGGACTACAAATCCAGAGGTAAGCAAGCAGTCCCCCATTGCTTCATAGGGTATATACCATTCCAGCCCATTGTAGCTGTAAGTACTCATTTCCAACATTTCATTCCCAAGCCAGTGGAAAAGGGACAATTTCTAGGCAACCTGCATTCAAATAAGGTGACCTGAAAAGGGTTTTGTGAATGACCATATGCTACTGTTGAACCAAGGAAAGCTCTTGGAACAACTATACAGGTCAGCAGTAGAACTCTTAAAATGTTGAAGGAAGCAAGATGGGAGAATACTGATGACAAGATGTTTATTGAGTTAGCACACTTAGGACTAGGGTGGACTCCCTCAGAGAAGAGCTGATCTTCATTTCACATCCTCACAACAGCACCCATCTCCACTTCAACAGATGGCTCTGCCCAGGTCAATCACCATTGAGTTCTACCCTGATTTTCTGAAAAAGTGAGCTGCAGGCTTTTATTCAGTAGCAGAAGAGAAACAAACCCAGGTACATCTTTAGACAAAATACTCTCAACACATTTTCTGAGATGTTTTGTTTCATTAAATACTGAAGGACTTGGGGATGATTTTGTGTTGTTTCACTTAAAGTGTCATCAGCAAGTTACTCTGACCAACTGAAATAATTTAAAGAACAACAAAGAAAATTAATTTTGGAATATTTTTCCCCCTCAATTATATATTTCTAGATATAAAAAGTTTGATCCACTGAAGACATTTCATCCAGTGTCTGTTCTGATTATCAATGCCAAACACCTCCAGAAGTAAATGTCTATCCAGGGCTCATACCACCGCACAAAGGGGATTTTGTTATTTTTTTTCATAAATACAAGTGAGCATGTGAAGAAATTAAAGACACACTGTATTTAGTTGCAACGCATGGGTAGGTGAGGACTATGTATCATCTACAAACACAAACAGATTATTTACCCTGTAAAAGATGTAGATGCATACAAGTTCCAGTGAAAACCATCCTCACCTACTATCAGTAGCCAACCTCATTTAAGCAGTCTGCACTGCTCAGAGTTGACCACAGCACAAACCTCCAGTTCTGAGCAGCCATTTCCCCATATCTTCTAAATGAATACCAGGCGCAAGATTGATGCAGGGCATTATAAATCCTCTGTTTTAAAAGTCTCAATAGCTGAAGAACTTTAGGCACACTGTTTTTCCTTAAACAGCACAAAGAAAAGTACTATCTTCTATCTTAACATTCAAAATCTATTCCAACAGAGAAAACAACTTATTAGTAAACAACTAACACTTCCCACAGTGAAAACAATTTATTTCCCACAGAGAAAACAACTTATGAGCAGAAAACACACTGGAGAGGCAATCTGGGTTCTGCAGAGCAGCTGCTCATCAATAACACTACTTTGAAAACATGCATTGTGATGAACTCTGTTAGAGCACATATAGTATAGTGTATTACATCAAATATCTACATTACTGTGAATTTATATCTTGATAGTAGAAATATGTTAAATCTTATAATGCTCCATGTGTAATCCTGACACACCTGGAAGTCTTGGTTTAGAAACTGGGAAGCAAAGCCTGGTGTGTTTTTATCTCAAACAGCCTCCACAGGAAATAGATCCATTAAGAACAAATCTCAATTCCAATTTTTTATTCCACCAAGATAGCCTAAATAATAAAGGCAGCTCTCAAAACATGATCAAAAGGTCTGCAGAAAAGAAGCGTCCCAAGGTGCATCATAAAAAGGAAAAATAAAAAGATAATTAAAGATATTCATATTAACCATGAATTCACCTTTAAGTAGTGAAAAATGAATGAGCCACAAGAACCCTCGTAAAGAAAAAGAAAACATGAAAACCAAGCCGCTACCATTCTTTTTATGTTCGCTATCTAGAAGTCATGTCGTAGAATCATAGAACACTTAGGGTTGGGAAAGGACCATAAGATCATCAAATTCCAATCCCCCTGCGATGGTTAGGAACACCTCCCACTAAGCCACGCCACCCAAGGCTCTGTCCAAACTGGCCTTGAACACTGCAAATAATGGAGCATCTACAGCTTCCCAGGGCAACCCATTCCAGTGTCTCACCACCCTCACAGGAAAGAATTTATTCCTCATATCCAATCTAAACTTCGGCCGTTTAAGTTTGACCCCGTTACCTCGTTGTCCTCTCACTACAGTCCCTAATGAAGAGTCCCTCCCCAGCATCCCTGTAGGCCCCCTTCAGATATTGGAAGGCT
>JANRGW010030210.1:0-25264 GCA_024733675.1 Psilopsiagon aymara
TGTTATACCTCAGTTACTGGACTGTTCTTATCTCAACCCGTGGGAGTTACATTCTTTTGATTCTCCTCCCCATCCCTGTGGGAGCTGGGGGAGGAAGGGGTGGAAGTGAGCAAGCGGCTGCATGGTTCTAAGTTACCTGCTGGGCTTAAACCACAACAGTCACCACAGTGAAAATCTGAAGATCCGGCCCACAGAGGCAAAGCTGAGTCCAACTCAAAAACATTTTTGCTAAGGTTATGTTATAATTATCCCACTGACACACACTGCCAAGAGCTGGAGAGCTTGTGTCACTGCAGTCAGTTTGAAGCCTCTTTAAACAGTCGCTGAGTCTGCAGTACTTTATAAATGAACATGTAGAAGACTAAGAGCAACTGACTTTTAATTTCTATTTTATTTCACAGAAGCAATACATTCTGGGGTGAGAAGGAGATAAATTTCAGGAAAGACCTATAGTTCAAAAATTACATAATTTAACCAAAACAATAAGGAAATGCCGGGAAACTTGTGTCAGTTCTCTGAAGAGATCAGCCCTTCTTAAATAAAGCCAAGAGAATTAACAAAAAGCCTACCTTCAGTAAAACACTCTTCAAAATCTTGCTTCCTTTATTATAGACAAAAAATTTCTGTACACGATCATCTCTGGTTTTCCTGACAGTATGACACTCAGTTATCGCAAGATTTGGTTACAGCACCATGAATGTAAACAATTAAACCCAGTGGAGACAGCATAAATTCAGAGACAGTGAAAGCTCATTTGGCTTTCTTCCCATTAGGATTAATGTGGTAAAATTTGGAGTTCAGATGCTTGTGGAGCTGCCGGTTAATGCCACACATGAGCCTCATGATTGACACTTGAGCTACCCTGTTCTTGTTTGTAGAGGTGTTTCCTGCTGTGTCAGAAGACAGCCTCCAGATGTGCTGAACCCCTGCTTGCAGAGGCACACTCTAGGTAGAAAGATGTTTCAAAGCCTCCTCTTCATTAAAAGCCCCAATTAGCTTTTGTCAGGAGTCTGAATATTGGCATAATGCCAGGATCAGACATACATCAGCTCAAACCAGCTTTTGATTTCATGTTCAGATCAAATGTTATCAAAACACTGTGAAAAGGCTTTTTATTTTTCTGTTCCAAATAATTAATAGTGTAATTTTTAGCAGATTTGAACAAAATTAATCCTGTTGGATGTCGTATCTGGAAGTGACTAGTATAGATAAAATGGTTGTCCCGTAGATTTGCAATGCTATTTCATCATTTATTTTTGTACTACCATGAATATGACAGAAAATAGGGAATCGTAAGTTTAAATCTGTTGAACCTGAGTCTCATAGGCATCACTGCTTGTATGGTGAACTGCGAACTGATGTGAAAACCTGCTGGTCTGACCTCACAGTGTTTTACACTATTTTGTCAGGGTGCAAACAATAATGTGGAGCACAACTTTGCATAAATTGAGTCCACCTGTTCAGAGGGGGTTTGACCAAAAGGCCAGGAAAGTCAGAGGAAAGGCTGTGCGGACTCTGAAGGAGTATAGAGTAGTAAACACATGCACATCATGACAAATCCTTGATCGGTGCTACTTCTGCTTCCAGGTATTTCTTAAGACAACAGTTTACCCAAAACTGCAGTAAGCCTAAACAGTTTGTGAAAGTGGGAGAAGGCTGGTAATCTGTTCTTTTGGAGCTAGACTAGATTTCTCTATTTATACCCTCTGTTTAGCACAAAAGACAAGATCAACCTCTGGTACATGTTGCGATAGCATCTCAGAGTGCAGAGTTGGGACTTCCGCCTCATGCCTCTTTCCCTGTGTGGAGAAAATTACAGCAAATGGAAAAAGCCTTGAAGAGTAGCATCCTGACTCTTGATTATCTCTCTGGCCTCTTCTGGTTTGGGGGTGAAGGTTTAATGGGATTACCCCTCCTTCCCTATAAACCTGTACTCAATTTCCTCCAGGCTTCCTTTCAGAATTGTTTGTACAAACTGTGCATTTACTTAAATGAGCCAGGGGAACAGGAAAAAACTGTTCCTCTTTTTGTAACTGTTATTTAGAGTATGTATGAGCTTTTTTATTTTTTTTTTTTCCCCAAAGAAGCAATTCTTCTGATTAAAACTGCCTGGTAATATAGCAAGCATCTTTTTCTCCACAAATTCATTTTTATTCTATCCACCACAATGCCAACATAGCAAGTCTTCAGCATCTGTACCTGTATATAGCTTACATCCAGCATTATACATACGCATTTTAAAACGTTCATTTTCTCACTGGCTAGATCAGAGCTACAATCAGTGTCTCTCCTCTGCCAAAAATGTAGCTCTTCATGATGCCATCTGTTTATACGACTTAAATCCTGGTGAAAGTACTTAGCTGTCACATTAACGGCTTTTAACTTACTTTTTTGCTTGTAATGCCAAATTAGTTGGAGCAAAGCAAGTAATCAAGAACACATACTTACAAATTTACTTGAAAATCCAGTAAAATTTGACTTGTTCTCTCTTTGGAGAGAGGTATTCGAGAAAGAAATATGCTTGAACTGGAAATACAAAGAATAAGTTTCTGCATTAACTATTTTTAGCGGAAAAATAACAATCCCTTAAAAAATCAGCTGCTATATATTTGGAACTAGTGACGTAGCAGTGTATAAAAATGATGAGTTATCTTCCTTGATTTTTATTCCCCAAAGGTAATCTCTGTGCTGCCTAAATTATAAGTGGTTTACTTGGGTTGCCACTATCCACAGGGTTCAGACAGTAGCCCAGATGGCTTCCTTCCAGTTGGAAAGGATATGAGTTGAAAATGTTCTCAAGGTTTCCCCTTTTGGCACTTTCCTTATCCTGGACTATCACTGGATATAGTGGAGCTTCTTCTTCCCTGGGGAAGGAATGAAACTTCTCCTCCACCTCACCACTGCCAGCTCTCAGAAATTAGAAAGAACTGTGTGTGTCCTCACAGAAAACTTCTTGCCTGACTACTGAAGATGTGCTACTGAGATCTGCTGTGCTTAGAGCTGCCTTTGGAACTTGTGAAAGAGAAAGACCCCTTTCTCCTTCCATCTTTCCTGAGTTAAGGGAATTTCTCAGAAAAGTTAAAGCAGTTTGGTATCACAAATTACTCTTCCTTTTCTGCAAAAGAAAAATGGATTATTATATGCCTCTTCTAGCATTGTCTTCACCATCAAGGGTCAGTCATAGCAACCTTCCACCTCGCGCTGCTGTGGAGAAGCCTCAGTGCTGATCATCTCCTCCACTACAAAGGTACAGGGTGCAAGCTCAGACTACTTCACTGTACATAGTTTGGGGACACCCATCTCTGAGGGATCTGAGTGTTTTCTTCAAATATTTAGCATTATCTGCTGCATCAGCTCCTCCTCAGCAAAGAACCTTCTTCAAGTTCCAGCTCTGCTCACTGCTGTCATTCACAAGTAGAACACATTTGCCCTAGAAGGTGTAAAATAGAGACATCTCAGATGTAAAATTCTTCTTCATTAACTGATGAAACTGGGCAAATGCTTCCATGATCATCCAGAGGGCAAGGAGCTGCTCTTGAGGACTGTTTGTGCTGCTTGGAGAAAAATGCTGATGTGAATGAGCTGGAAGACCATTCAGATAAAGGAGGCACTGAAGAATCAACTGACTCAAAGGTATCGCATATGGCTGATACAGGCCTTCCACTGGTGGGTGGCTGTTTAGCCTTACTGACAGTTTGTTTCTGTGAGGGAAGAGAGGCTTCCAAGTCATTGAAAAATCCATTAAGAGCAGAGTATGCAGAGACCACAGACAGGTCTGAGAAGGATAGCTTCATCCCTGTGTCTACATCAGTCTCCTGGGCACCCTCCAAGTCATCGATGTTAAGCCTGGGGCTGTATCTCCATGCTTTTAACCTAGTTGCAGGTGAACCAGTACTTAAAAACTGAAATGGTTCACTGAAATGAAAAGTCTCTGAGGCTGAAGAGGAGTTCACTGTGGGCAAGCAGAACAGAGATTTGCTTCGCTGAAATGACCATGAAATGCTGGAGGCACTGCTGCATCTGCGTGTTAAGTCTCCTCGAGCACTGTGTCTCAAGTCCTGCTGGGAGAAACCAAGATAATGACCAAGGCCGTTTGTGTGATGTGCCTTGTTTTGACCCATTTCTTTTGGTTCTTCAGGGACAGATCGGTGGCTCTGAGGAAGAAAGGCTGGCACCGTGGTGAAGCAGGAATCTGTTGACACAGATGGATACGGTTGCTTGCTCTGCTTTGCAGACTTCCTACACCAACTGCGTGCTTGCTGCAGCCGGAAGAGGGGAAAACAAGATAGCATTAATACAGAATTGGCAGTCTTACAACCATAAGTCTCTGTTGCTGAGTTGTTACTGCAAATAATTATGAAGCAGACTTCATTCAGTATGCTTGCAGCAAATGTTTCACTTCAATAACAAGAGAAAGTACTCTGCCAAAATCCCAAATATTTACATAAGAAGCCTTGAAGACAACAAGAATAAATGGTAGAGGAGCCCTGCCTTGTGGGCTGAATTACACTAGCTCGGAATTCTCACTTCCTATTGACTTGTTCAGATTCATTCATATTCTGTCTCCTAACATTCCTGTGTTGGTGGGCAGCTGAAGAACAGAAATGAAGAAATGGGAGATGTATGTTACCATCATTATAATTTCTCATTTCTTCTTACTGTGGTGTAAATGTTTAATTTTTTCCTCTGAAAAGTCAAAAAGCCTTTAGCAAGCACCCTCATTCTCTGACTTCTCGATGGGAATTATTATTTCTTTCAACTCTTTCACATCTGGGTAGCTGAGTGATATGCTCTAGAACCAACGTGCTCTATTAACTACCTTGTAATGATTTTAAGCACAGACATCAAATTTTCTTGTAGCTACCTAGACTGTGAAGATCTGACCTGATGGTTAAGACTTCAGTCTGGACCTGAATCTCAGCCCCAGGGCAAGATTCGTTTGTCTGTGCACCAGATACTTGAGCATCTGAACAGGGACAGCAGCTGTGACAAATGGGGAGCCAACATCCTTCTCAAGAAGCATCTGGAGGCCAGGTGGCCTTCCTATGGGATTAGACACTGATGTGTGGGTAACTGTACTGAGGCCTTTGTGTCTAAGCAATCATAAGGTTATTCATCAACCCACTTAGTAAGGCTTTTATAAGTTTGAGTTTTAAAAAGTTTAATTCAAATTCTTTTAACTGGAATGTCTCACATAGTACAAAATGCTAGATTTCTGTCACAGAAGAGACAGGAACTAATGTGACAAAGTGCAAGATCATACCTAGCAATCTCATCCATGGGACTTGTTAGTTGGAAGCAACAGAGGAGAAACAACTAGGTATCTAAGTCACTATGTGCTATTAAAATGAAGACTGTGACAAACATTATTCTGTGGAGTCCCAAATGAGTTTAAAAAGTATTAATGCACTATAGACAACACTGCTAAGGCCTCATTCAGAATGCTGCACATTACTCAAATTATGCCTATGTGAAAAAGAATAAAATCAAACTGACAAAGATGCAGCCACAAGGAAAAAGAACAAAAAAATATATCCATTAAAAAACCTGAACCACAAAGTGATAACAGGTTTCTAATCACAACACAAGCAGAAGAGTCTTCTGGGGCAAGTAATGGATAAAGATGGAGCTTGATCATTTTACCAAAGAGATTATATGACATGACAAAGAGGGATGAGACCCTGGTAACCAAGGAAATC
This sequence comes from Psilopsiagon aymara, assembly GCA_024733675.1. Lineage (NCBI taxonomy): Eukaryota > Metazoa > Chordata > Aves > Psittaciformes > Psittacidae > Psilopsiagon > Psilopsiagon aymara. The sequence goes on from JANRGW010030210.1 coordinate 5,700, forward strand.
CTTTGCATCCCCTGTCTCCAAAGGGACTCCATACATTGCTGCTTCTAACATCTCGGTAGTGCACATCACATTGTCTTAGTGACCCAGATCTGTCATAACCATCTTCTGGATTTTATTGCAGTGATTTTATAAGCAAAAAAAGATTTTCACATCTGCAAAAAATATTGTGCTTATCCATTATTGCCTAGCTATTGGTGATTTCTAGGACAGCCAAACCATAAGAGCTCATTTTGGTGTTGTAGATGAATATACATACACCAATGTATCTGTAATGAGGCATATTATTTCATAATTTATTTCTGTATAATATAATAGGCTATTTTCCTCAATGCCACAAGGAACTAAATGAATTAATGGGGAAATTAACTACAGTAGTGCAGCAGTTTCATTAACTGATAAGAAATTTAATATGAGCCAAATAAAAAGTCAAGTTGTCAACAAAACATTAACCAGAAATTACTTTAGACCTCTGCACACAATATTATTTTATTTATGTAAGATGTGAGTTAATTTGTTTAAAAAATTACTTCTCAACATAAGAGGCTTGTGTCTGGAAAAAAATGCCAGCTGGTTCTTAACTGAAGACGTTTTTGGGTAACCTAGCAATAACGATATGCTGAAAATAGACAACCAAATCATTGCACACTTTTGATGGGTTTGTACAAGAAATCACTCCTCATTCTATTTTGTTTGTATTAACCAAAGGTTCTATTTTTTTTCTGTATGGTAACTCTGATACCAGATACACTAAAGGGGCTCAACCATTATGCTTGGCCAACAAGAAATCAACAGAAACACCGCCTAAAACTTCTCCTACCTTTTGGAGAGAAAATCATGTATTGACTGGGCATTGGCTATTTTCACACTATATTCTTTGGTTTTGTAGACTTAATTGATAATCTGGTGGATCAAACATCCAAAGAAACCAACGACCCACACAAGTACAGTCTTCTTGTTCTTGTAAAGGTAAGGAGGCCTTTGGGAGCAAAAGCACTGGTAACAGTTTGAACAAAACTGCACCTGAAAACACAAGGCTTTTGGGAACTGATCCAACACTTGCAGTGGGGAGAGTTCTGCAGGCAGCATGAAAGCCTTGCCTTTACCTTGTGCAGACCATGCCATCTTTCTATCTATATAGAATCACAGAATTTGCTAGGCTGGAAAAGACCTTTAAGATCAAGCCCAACCTTTACCCCAGGGCTGCCAAGACCATCACTAAACCATATCACTGAGAGCCTCAACTACATGGTTTGTGAACACTTCCAGGGACAGTGATTGTGCCAGTTCCCCAGGCAGCCTGTTCCAATATCTGATTATCCTCTCCGTAAAAAGAGGGCATATGTATATAAGATAGACATCAGACATCACGGGTAGGATTTACTTGTCTAGTTTATACAGTCAATGGGGTCTGGAGAGAAATTCAGCTTTCTCTGGAGAAAATTCTTGTGTCTGGATAGCTGAATTACTTTCTAGGTCCTTGGACTGTACTGAGTACACACCCATCGATGACAGTGAGAATGCAGACTGTAGCTGGCACAAAAATACTTGGATAGACATCAGGTTTAGATGTCTACAGTCTGGAGCTGAACCAAATCCTGCAGAGAAAACTCCCATGTGTTCATTCTGCTTTGATGTTTAGAGGAGGTATTTTGCACACCAAAAAAAAGCCTCATGCATGCAGATGATGGTAATAATTTGTTATTCTTATTTGTTGACGTAATTTTTGACATGTGTTTAAAAAAAGGTAGTTTAATTGGGTCTCTCAGGTCACCATTAGTGAGAGATACTGGGTCTGATTCAGCTGTCAAATAGTAGGTATCTATCTGCTGTATCCTGCTTGGCCTGCAAGCACATGCACAGGCCACTCCGTATCAGGGATTTCAGTGTCTTGAAATGTGCCTGGGCATGTTTAATTTATTAATACAGGTAAAATCTTTGGGAGTAAAGTACAGTCACAAAAATAGCTGTTTTGAGCTCTATCTAATATTTACAAACCCTCCAGTTTAAATCAGAAAGAAGTGCACTAAATGGCTTTAAGTACCTGGGCTAACTGGAAAATGACTAAACTAACAAGAAAAAATTTAGGTAAGACATTAGTTTCAGGGTTTTGTTATTTTAATTTTTTTTCCTATCACTTTCAGTATTCTTTGGACAGATAAGAGCATTTATACGAAGTATTTTATTCCTGCTCCTGGGTTACAGCTCCTGGTTAAGGCCAGTTGGCCGGGCAGGAGGTAACAGTGGATCAGCAAGGAGAAGGGGACAAGTACAATCTGACCTTAGGGTGGTAGACTGCAGCTCAAGCCAAGAGACATCACTAACACAGCTTCTTTCTGAACAGCTCTGTTTATAGGAGGAATTGCTAGCCTCAGTGCTTTTATGTTTAGATGCATTATGATTTAGAAGATCTATTTTCCAGTGCTGCTCTTCACGATATTAGCAGAAAGGGGAAATAATAAAGGGAGATTTTTTTTAATATTTTCATCTTATAGCAACATAACTGGTGACTTTCCTGACGTGAGAATACCAGACTGCGCAACTGCACTACAGATAGTTCCGTCTCATGAAATACTACTGAATAAAGATTACAGGCTAATCCTATATTGTAGGGAATTGGATTATGTAAACAAATAAGACTTTTCTATATCTACATTCTGTAACTTGTCAGAAATCACAGAGAAGATTCAATGATTTAGGCAGGATTAAAACTTAGGCAAAACTAGCTTCTAGTTCCATACTAAGGCCGTTTACTGTGCTCCCTTGTACCTTCCTGGCATGGCAAATGGAGAGCTGTGTTCACCCTGTGCATTCATGTGGTCACTCCTCTTCATTTTAACTTTACAGTGCCCAACAGTCTCACAAAGTCTACTCACCAGAGAAACCTTGATAAGGAAATGGGAGATGCTAATCTTTCACTGCCCTTTATGCCATGGGATGCTGAAAACAGCAAGACCTATTTTTGTACCTTGAGGACAGTGTGATGCACATGCAGCTACTCTTTTCAGCAGAGCAGCCTTCTACTGCCTCCTAAATTCTGATCTTGGCTTTGGAAGAAGTTGCATCTGCTTTAATTTTCCGAATTCTTTTCTTTTTTAAGTCCTTATCTTCAGCCTTCTCAAAGCTCGCTTTCTGCACTGCCTGTTAACCTTGCTGCAGCCTGGCAGTGCTGCCAACGGGGAGCACACGACTGCCATGCTGCTTTGCCTGCATCAGGCACAAGCATGGCAGAGATGCCAGAGAGAAGGTCAGCCATATGAAAGGACAAAGACTCGACCCAAACTGACCTTTTGATTTTGACTGAAATTCCAGACACAGGGACATCTGTCAGACCCCCGCCACAAACACGCACAGCAAACCCGGCCATTGACTGAGCAGGTCAGCTTTCTAACAGAAGAGATTTTTTCATCTGGGGCTAATCTGCTGCTCATTTATTATCTCTGCACAAATCTTTGCAAAGCCTGAAGGGATTTTGAGTCTTTGTATATCACAATGGGCTGCAGAAGAATTTCATGACGAATACCCGTGAACGCCATAAACAACCTGTGGTGAACCTCACAGAAAGGCACTTTCAACTTCACTTGGGCTGCCTATGCCTAACACAGAAAATCCATGAGTTCTCCTGAAGTCTATTTACATTACCTGCTTTTTCAGAAAGCAGAGAGTGATCTCATTATCCATTATCTGCATTAAGCATTGCCAGCAAGGCTCCGCTGAGGTCAGAACCCAGCCAGCACAGCAATGACATCACCATCTTGAACCCTGATTTTGCTTGCCTCGCTCAACAAGAGTGCAATGTGTTTAACTGTATTAAAATCACTGGGATTGATCGAGGGGGGGGAAATCAGGGCAAGAAAAGGTGGCAGAGGTTAGTCTTCAGTATCACCATAATAAACCTCACTTGAAAAGAAAAATGTATTCAGAAGGACAACATATCAAAGGCAAAATACACAAACTAGATTTAAAATTGAATTGAACATATTCATAAAGCAGCATGTATGATGTTTACAAAGCTAGCACAGGTGGGTGCCTTGTAATGCTAAATATACTAACTCTCAAGAAGCTTTGTTGGATGTATAGAGTCATCAGTTATCTTAGTATGCCATGAAACACAACTGTATTAACAGAAAAGACAAAGTACCTTCAGGATGAATAAAATCAGATAAAAATTTTCCTCCTTTGTGAGCTAGTGACAGATTTGCTGTGTCCTACCCTCCAATCCCATCACTAGCATTAAGAACCAAACACCTGCAGCACTAAAGGGAAAGGAAAAATAGAGTAGACAATTTTTAGGAACAGAAGGGTAGTATCCGATTTACAGATTAATTAAATCATTTGAAGGCCCCTCCCTCAACTGAGTCAATTTTTAGTCCAAAAGTTTGTCCTTTCCATCAGTTTCAAAAGAAACTAAAATTAATTTTTTGTAAAGGAGCCTTTGCTTATCCTTGATGCTTTTTTTGCCTTTCTTCCTCTTTGTGTTCAGACCTGCCCTATCTGCTCTGTTAATTCAAGCAAGCTGGAAGCTCTTAAGATGGTGATTGTGGTATTTCAGCAAGAAATTGGTCATTACAGGGTGAATCAGGTGCCCAAGTATGGGTGTTCAGTCCACTCTGGTATATTCTAGGGAACCTACCTGACATTCCAGGAGGTTACAGACCTCCTGCAGGTCCTGAGTCTAAACTGCCAGGACACATCTGGATAGCTCAGGTACCTTTTGGGATGTAAACTGGCAGTAGGTCTTACGCTTAAGCACTGAGTCACTACCAAGTTGAGATGTTTATTTGCCCACCTTCCTCTCAAGTCTGCCTGCATGTCGCTCCTCACACAAAGAAGATAGGAAATTCTGCTAAAATGTTATTTTACTTTTCCTACCCTATCCAAAGACATTCTCATAATTTAAAGAAGCCATCTGTGCACTTTCTTCTCTCTGCTCACTATCCATGCTTCCCAAACATGAATGGCCAAGCTAGTCTTACGAGTTATTAACCTTTTCTGCTTCCAGTGTTGCACTACCAGGAGTACAAGTTCATTAGCACTTCAGCTGTCTCTGAGCGGATTACGTCCAGAAGCTGCCAAGAATTTGACAAGAACTATAAAACTGACAGTGTATCCAGTATAGCACTATACGGTATACTCTTAGCTATATTGTTTATATATTCTTCTGACTGGTCTGACAAGAGGTCCCTAGAGCTCCTGCTTCTAGGCTTAGCACTGGTAAAGCAGTATGGGACTTTCTCACAGGATGCAAACATGCTCTTAAGCCTTGCTCCTGCTAAAGCCAACTGAAGCTTCCCCTTTGCCCAGCTGGTATATAGCTGCACCCTTGGAGTTAACTTGCCAGTGTGAAAAAGCTACTGTGACAAAATAATTCTGAAGAGATTCCTTGAAAATGAAGGAATAGGTTCTGTGGTATTGAACAGATTTATCCTGCCCATGAATAACTTTATTTTCTCTTGCACTGACTCTACCTAAGCCTCTTCATAATTGCATTTGCAAAATGGGTTAAGAACATGGATCAATCTGGCTGGCCAGTATCCAAGTCCCTGTAAGCACACCAAGAAAAACACAGAAGTCACATCTTGTTAGTCTAATCATGCAGGTATATTCAAATTTCAACCATGAAACACTGCCTGTAATTTAACAGGGATGTTTATCTACCATTTTGGGTATAATGGGTAATTTCAATCTGTAAAAAGATGCAGTCATAAATAAAAATGTTCTGATGATTACCAAGTGTCAACTGATACGTGGGCTGAAAAATACTAGGAGGCAACTGTTTAGGTTTCATATAAATGGGAAGAAGTGGCACTGATAACACTGTTTATAGCAACACTCAATGAGAAGTCAAAGGTTACTTTAAAAGGTAGATACTATAATTGTTTTCAACTCAGAGTGGGTTAAAAGAATTTAAGAATAAAGGAATATAGGGAGTCCGTGGATCACCAAATCCAGTATTTCCTACAACCCGTGATCCCATCATATAATCCATTTTCCTTAACTGACCATCCTGTCTTGAATTAGGGTATTAACCTGTTTGCACATGCTGGGTGGCTGTTATGTTGCTGGCCATCAATATCTATAACTGCCAACTTAAATCTGTTTATCTACAGTATTTTGCTCCTGTACTAGAAGAGTCATTTAGTGAAACAGCCTTTTCCCATTCCTGCCTTTAACCTTCAGGTATATTTTCCAAGCACAGTCAGAGCTCCCTTCAGTTGGGAAATTCACTTAGATGACTTTACTTTTCAGTTTCCATTTGTGAGACAGTCTCTCCTTTACTCTGTATGGGGTGAGAGCCCTTCCCTGCACGTGCACCTCTTTGAAGTCACCTCAGGGGATACTAACTCTGGTACACACCAGAGACTGCACTTTTCTTGTAATGGCTTTGTTGCATTGGGGGCTTGCGGTCATCTGAATACAAACAGGACATTTCCTCTCCAGATTAGTTATAGAGCTCCATTTCTGATTGAATAGACTTGCTTAAAACCTGTATACCAGGACCTAGTACTCATTACCTCACAAGCACGTAGCTTAGAACCAAAGTCTCCCCATTCCTCCCCTTGCCATTTTTCATACATTAAACTTATTTTGCTTTACTGCACCTCCAATGTGATAATTTCCCTTTCTGTAACTTCATTCCTATTTGCCATTTTGCCCTCCTATTCAGCATCATCACCCTTACTGAACACAGCAATGAAAATTAATTGCACTTGGAGGCTACACTTAGCAGGATTTACTCTCCTCTTTTGGTGCATATGAGTAAAATCTTATTCTGATGCTTTCTCTGCAGGGTTTACCTCATCCTGCTATGTGACAAGTATCAATTTATCTCTGTACTGCCTGGCACCTGCTATTTCTGAAAATCTGCTGCTTTGAAATCAAAAGCCTTATTTAGAAGCCCTATTGTCTGTTTGCTTTTTTTACCCTTCCCTTCAATTTACCAGTGCAAGATCCCATAAACCAAAGTTGCATCACATGGTAGAAACCTCATAAAAAAGAACAGGGAAAAGGGGGTGTAGGTGAGTGTGGTTGCTGTGTAGAAGTTTTGTGATGGCTTTTGTAAGCTTAAGTTTACAAGTAATCTCAGGCTAACACAGTGCAAGCAGTAACCCTGACAAACTGGAGACTGTCTTGGCAGATGGGAAGGGAAGCTGAGTTGCCTCCTAAGCCCTACACACGTGCTGTTCAGCTCTGGCATGGGGTGGCTCTGTGGGTAGCATCTGCCAAGAGGCATTGAAAGGTTTCACCACCACCTGCATAGGGCTCACTGGAGCACAGATGACCCTCATATCTGGATTTTCAGTTCCAGGAGCTACAAACCCAGAGGAACTGTGCTGCAAGGGGCAGGACACACCTCTCTCAATGCTGGGTGGTCCATGCAGCAGAGGAATGGCACACACAATGCCTCTTCCACAGAAACCAGGTCAGACAATTTGACAAGCTTCATGAATGCAATTCACTCTAAACAAAGTACTCTTCTTTGAAATTTGAACACCAGCCTTCCAAAAGTGAGGGTCTGTGCTCCTAGATTTGAACAGCAATCACCAATAAATACCTCTGCAGTGTAAGAATGCACACTAACCTGGCGCTGGATTGCTGCAGATTGCCTGCAGGACAGGCAGCTATTAAAAGCCTTCTGCTTGTTATCCCCTTTATCTCCCTTGGATGTGGTGTAGTAAAGAGGAGCATGCTGATACATTGCCCAGAGATGGTGCCTACAGATGTCTTAACAAATAAATTCTCTTTCAAAACATGGTTACGAGCACTTGAGATTAGTTCAAAAGAAGAGTCTGTGAGAATGTCTCTCTCAGGCTGCTCTTCAGGGCGCATTTCTTTTCCTTCATCACCTCTCACCCCATCCTGATAATCACGGTGAAAAAGAGAAATGCAGTTTGTCACCCTGTGATGCTAGAAAATAATGAGCACCATCAGGAATTCTGCTTGTCTTCCATAAAAGAAATCTCATAACTAAGAGCTATTTTATAAAACCCTGTCAGCTCTGTGCCCATACATCTTACAAAACTACACTCATCTGCCATCATTTCTCCAGTCAGGCTCATAATTCTTTTCCTCCTCATTCTTTCAGTTACCTCATCTGACATCACTCTTTACATAAACTGAGGTTGACTGATGTCTGGGTAGTATTATCACTGCTTTCCTTATTTTACACTTTCCTTAGTGGTGCTGTCCTGGCTTGCTCCCCCGGGATAGAGCAAAACCAAAACCAGCCTCATTTTCTGGCTGCCATTGCAGGTTAAGCTTTCCTCCACAAAATCAGTAAATGTGCTTCTGTTTCCCTTTGTGCTCAACTTACCTGCAAAAGGATCCTATTTCCATCGTGGTCTTCTGTCTGCCACCTGCCTTCACTGATGGGGCTGCAAGGGTTGGGCAAGAGAGGCACAAGCTGCCCCACATCTTTTACTCTGAACTCCAGCACTGCTGACTCTGTTGGCATTGGCACCTGGCCCTTTGGAAGCTTTTTCAAAGAAAACTGAATGTCTATTTCCATGTTAGAATAGACAGGAAAAACACAAAAGTCTGTTTTTTTCTGACATACTGGTCTTTTCAGTATTAACTCGTACAGCTTCAAAATGTCAGCAAAGTTTTCACTCCTGCAGTATATAGTGAAGCGGATAATTTCTTTCCCGTAGTGCACTGGGCGAATAGCCCACAGAGGAGTCTCCGGAGCCAGAGTGTAAAAGTCCTGGCTGCATGGCATGTAAGGGAGGAACTTCCCATGTACTTGCTCTGTGTGGTGGTAATGCCAAGGTGGCTGCTGAAAAGTTCTGTGGAGCTGCAAAATCGGTTCCTCTCCATATTCTTCCTGCAGAAACAGGATGATGGCAAGGGCTGGCTGGGAAACACCAGCCTTACCTGGCTTCCTGTGCTTCTTGGGTGCTCGTCTTTCTGAGACTCGAAACAGCTGGAGGTCTGGATGGATCCAGGCGAGAAGCTTATCAATGGCTTGCTGAAGAGTCCTGGATTCACCTGGGTCTGTGATAACATGTACACTAACAAGGAATGGGTCCTGTATGCCTTCCACTGAAAGTTCACCTGAGAGGATTAAAAAAAAAATATCCTTTAAGATTTGAAGCCAAGTTGTCAACATTTATATGATCCTTAAAGGAGAAAAGGTCAACATGGTCACACTGGGCTTTTTTTCCACCTCTCTCAAGTTCACCACGAAGCTCAAACTGAAAATAATATGCAGAGACATGGCAACTACAAAATAATGAAAAGACAGAAGTTTCATCAAGCGTACCATAAAAGTTACTCTTTCTACTGAGGTAGCATCCAAAAGACTTTAACCAATGTGCTCTTCTGTGTTTGAAAAGAGCTGCTCCACACAGCTGAGGGGTAGAAAAGACAAAAATACTGACGTAGAATGTGGGGGAGGAAGGGACACTAATGATGTGTGGGATGATCAGGGTGGACAGTGCTCATCCCACCTTGGTTTAACATGTGCCAATTGGCTCCGGGCATAGAAATCACACCACTGAATTCTGCTCTATCACCTTGACGATGGAGTTTTCCATCCAGTTAAGAGTGTTCTGTGTCCTGGAAGCAACTGTTTAATAAGTAGGGCAAAGTTTGTAGGGGGAGGTAATATCTTTTATAAGACCAACTGATACAGTTGGGAAAAAAAACAAACAAGCCTTCAGGCACAGAAGTCCTTCTTCAGGAAAATATATTACTTGCCCCTACAAACAAATCCTTCACTGTTTATATCCTCAAACCAACAAGACTATATGGTTTTTATAAGATTAGGGAAGATTGGTAAGAGCAGGAAGCACAAAAAAATACATTTACTCAGGGGAGAAAAAGAACCTTCTAGTTAGCCTTGGGAATGTTCACAGGGGCTCTGTGTTGTTGTCCCTAAAACCTCATTGGTAGATCAGAAGCAGAGCAATGGCTGGTTGGAGGGCAGAGGAGAAATTGTCACTTCTGTTCTGCTGGAGTGGCATGCTAATAAAGTTGCATGTGAATGGATGGCCAAAACAGCTTAATAAATCATCCAGGTAATCTGGATATTTTTGCTGAAATTGTTTCCCCTGTGTGGTGTTGTGAAAACACCTCCATGTCTGAGACCCGGAGCCTGGGCACAAAGCCTAAATGCGTAAAGCCTTAGAAAGGCTTCCCAAGCTTTTCACTGTGTAGACCACACTTAATAGGGTGATTGTCTCACAGGCTGTTTCCCCTGCTATTGGCAATCAGTACAAACCTCTCCCTCCTCCTTCCTGGCACCAGAATAATGTTCCTGTGATACTTCAGCAATTGTTTTCATGGAAGCAGTATTACACAAGTAGTGTATTTTAGTTGTCTTTCAATACAGAATAGCTACAACATCCAGAGAAAAGCTAGATGCAACTGCATAGCTTTCCAGAGATGTATGGTAAACATACCATCAGCCTCAGCTTAGAAACTGCAGAAAGATATGGTATGCAGTGCAAATACCTAGCATGAATTTTGCCTAGGGCACATATAGAAAAAGCAAGTAGATAATAAAAATGCAATTACATAAGAGTTCTTGTACCTCCGCATGAAATGAGTGATACAGAATGACTTTGTCAGATGGTTAATGGAAGAAAAAAACTGAAGCAAAAAAATATTCTGTGTCATATAGCAAAAGGCTTTGCTGTGGCAATTGTTACTGGTATGTAATACTTTGAGATATTCCCTGTAGATAGTAATAGTGTGGAAGAAAGATAAAAGCAGTGTGTGGGGGGGTCCTCTCATGGTCCTTTACATAGGACAGCAGGACAGGAAGGGAAACAAATTGCAGAGGGCACTGATCTAATAAAACCAGAAAGAAAGCAATTGCTATGGCTATGCAGTCATTCATTTTCCAAGACTGGAATGGAAGATGTTCTGTTCTTTTCTCTCTCCATTTCCTTTGTTACACAAATACTATCAAAGTCTGCAACAAGTGACAGCCTTGATATTTATGCATATAAATTACTGCAGCTCTGAAAGAAGCCTGGGCACAACAGTGTGAAGCAGAGACATCGTTTCTCTCCGCTTCTTGCTCTGTATTGAAAAAAGAAATCCCTGAGCATGGCTTTTCTACCCTCCCGTTGCTCAGCATGGTGCATGGATGCTGAATGGCTAAAGCATCTTTCACAAGTGGAGCCTTGTGGGGGCCAGCCTCAGCATTAGTATTCTGCAGCCGTTGCTGCCTGTGCCCATCAGCACCAGATGCTTGCAGAGCCAGCCTCATCAGAGCACCAGGGCACGGCACAAAGCCATCCTTAGGATCTAGGGTTGTATGTACAGCAGAGCAAATCACCTTTTTTTGGAGCTAGAAGCAACTACGCTGAAGGAGGAAAAGTGTAACAAATCAGTACAGACAGAGCTTCAGTATCTATTTTATGCCAGTAAAGATGCTTATACTGCAACACTTTTACACCTTTCATTATGTGGCTTCCGTGCTTATAAAATGGCAGACCTTTCTGTTTTGATAAGAAAAAGACAAACATAAGAAAAGCAGAAATATGAGGCAAGGACCTAAGAGAAACTTCCCCTGGAGTGATGATAAGTTGCAAATAGTTTCTGTTACTAACAAGTCTTTCTGCTTCAACTGATAAGGAAGGGGAGAAACAACACCATTTCTCATGGCACCGTTCAATTTGCCGTTGGCAAATTGTCACAGAAGCAAATGAAAGCTTTGCATATGTATTAGCCTTCCTGTGTTACCAGTTAATCCCACAGAAAATATCAAAATGCTGAGGCATCTATTTGAATATAAGCTCCACAGGTCTCCCAGCTTTTACATTTTTTTCTTTCCTATGACAGAATGGGATTAGTTCTGTGTGGGCAAAGCACTGACATTGCTAAGAAGTAACTGCTACCAGTATTTTATAATTCTAAACTATCTACTCCTCTGTTAGGTAGTATTAACAACCCATGACAGGTTAAAGCAAACTGTCAGCTCAAACGCTGCAGGGCTGCCACGCTTGATGATCCTAAAGCTGGGAGCTGAGAATGCCCTGATATTTTATGTTGGGCTCTGGCTGGGCCCTTTTCTATGTATTACTTTTTTTTTGTTGCTGATGCAATATTGCTGAGTGAATAAAGCGGAAGGTCCTGTAAAGCAGAATATCAGTCTTATCCTGTGGCTCTTCCTCCACTCTTTACCCTGCCTGGGAACCAGGATCTTTTAATCAGAAAGATAATCTGACAGAAAGCAGTGGGTGCTGTCAAGTTTGTCTGCGCCAGCTGCCCCATTTTGTGTGACTTCACTGAAATTCAAGCTTGTTTGTTGTGACAACAGGCAGGACTTGTCTGTCTAGCCCAGTTGTCTATGTTACGTGCTAGGGTTCTAGGGAGAGGCTGCTGCCTGAAAAACCTGCAGAGGATGATCTTGCCTTCCTAATTCCTTCCCCCCCCCCCCCCCCTTACTCTGTAGGGAACAGTGGTGTCTTCAGAAGGCAGCTGTCTTGTCATCCAGAGCTGCCCAGTCCTTCCCTGGGCAGAGGTGCCTAGCAAGAGGGTTATGACAACAGTAGTGATCTGGTGATGCCAGGGTGAAGTGGGTCAAGCACTCTGCTCACCTGGTGTGGAGGCTTTAGGCACAGACACCACCCAAGTGGTGCATAAGGATTCCAGTATCTGGTAACACTATCCTTGCTGCAGCTGGCCAGGAAGGCAGAGCTCCTGGCCCAAAGCAGGCACAAGCAGGCATAAATTCAGGTCAGCAACCCTAGCAGTTGGCAAGCAGCTAGGCTCATCTGGAGGTACAGGGAACTGGAGCGACAACTCATTCTCCCAGGAGTATGCATGCATTTTATATTAAACCAGACAAGGGGCAAAATGCCCCTGAAAGAATGAGCAGTTTTCTCCCATGCCACCTGAATAACCCCAGCTTAGAGAAGTCTCCCTCTTGCATTTGCTTTTTAGCCTCAGGACTCTTGCACACCTGGCTCCAGCAGAATGGATACTGGGTTATCTGGCCCAGACCTGGTAGTCTGGTCCCACTTTCATACTGTGAGAGGTTGTACTGCCCCTGGAGCTGCCTTGCATGAGGACTCATACCTTCTCAAGGCAGTGCTCCAAACATTTTTTTTATTTCAGGAGAAGTCACCACCTTCAGCAGTCTTGACAAACATCTGATTTTCCAGGCTTCTCCAGTGGACTTGGCTGGAAATCCACTGACTGCCTAAAGCCAGAGCATAGCAGAGCTTAGGAAGCTCTTAGGAAATATCTCTCCTAACCCTGAGTTGTCAAGATGTGTACCTAAAGACCTCTCAAACTCACCAGGAGATACTTAATGAAGGGCTACATACAGGGTTAGGTAAACCTCGCAAGTGTGTGAGCTAGGATGGAGTCTCTGGTAAAGAGAGATTTTAGGCAGACTGGATCCCAGCCCCAGTTTGTGCACAGGAAAGTGCCTTTCAAGACTCTTCCAGTATTTCCAATTTTCCAGCCACCAACGTTTTCAATCTTCTATCTGGGAAACTCAGAGGAAGGATTCAACCTATAAATACTTGTCATCAATAATTCTTTTTGTTGACCTGCAACACCAACTTCCATTTGTCTGCTGCGGTAGGCTGCTTCCTGGGAACCAGCGCTTGAACCAATCTTAAACCATACAGACAAGATATCTTTATCACTGCATCAGGCAGTAAGATTTCACATTTCATTTGATCAAACTGCATGATACACTACAGGAGAAGTAACTCAGGCAATAGGAAAGGCTCAGAGTGAAATCACCAAGCAACTCCCATTGAGCAGTACTTTATTTTCAGGAAATAATTGCTATCAGGAAGCAATGAAATCATTCAAACTGAACATTACAGACCATATTTTTTTTATTGTAAATAAATAAAAAAATTTTAACTGTGGGAATGAAAAATGACTGGATAAATAATGTCAGAAAAAAAAAGCACTATAATATTTCCTAATTGAAACTTCACAAGATTACTGTTGCAAAGAAAATGTTAATATTTCTCTATTTCATTGATATTCCAAAACACAAAGAAATGTTAAAATGGTACCATTTCTCACTGAAGAAGATCTTCACATTTTATCTGAGTCCAAGGCAAGACTGACTGTTTCAGTTGTATTAATTTGAAGGCTCATGGGCAGACACAGAGACAGAGATTATTTTCATAAACAAGGAGCATCACTTTATGGGCATCTGCAACAGGAGCAGCAACTGGTCACCCCTGGCAGCAGAACCCAATGCTCTGATAAATTATACATCAATCAATAATCTTGAACAAGCAGGATGTGACAGATTCACCAGCTTCTCCATTCTCTTTCCCTGCTGTTTAATAGCATCTGACAAATGCAGAGCTGCAGGATAATTTGCTTCATAGCATGCCCTGCTTTGTACACCACCTCAAGCTCATGAAGGATGTTCAGAAGCAGTAAGAAAGGGGATATTCTGCATGGCACAGTGACAGGCTCTTTCACCCTCTCATCAAAGCAGTGTTTTCCTGTAGAGCTGAAGCTGAATATTCTCTAACGGAGATAGTGGTGCCAGGGTGCTCACTTCATCCATATTCAGGTAGTATAGACAACGCACAACGGACCAGCATACTAGCAAGCACGGCAACATACTCCTTCAGATGGGTACATGATATAATCTCTGTCCTGTTATCCAGTTGTAGCATTAAGCACATTAATATGAACACTCTTACATGTTATCATTGCCCTTCATGTACAGCATGCAGGCAACCCTGTGGGAATGAATCTAATCAATAAGTAATACATTAATGCCCACAGAGGCCCTGCACGATCAAGCAAAGGCAATGGCAAATCTCACCATGCGTTACCTTCGGTGTTAGATGGTGCAGCAATTGCTAAACTCCCTGCCATACTACAGCACAGTGTGAATTCTCATTCCTTCCCCCACCAGCTACATTCACCTGACCTGCCTAAGGGTAACCTTACATGGTCAGCTTAAGCTGTCACTGAAAGGGACCATCTCATTCCATGCGCTCCTCTTCACTCCCTTACGTTGGCATGGATACTTGTGTAGCTACACATCTTAAGCTGGCCATGCAACTTCACCCTGACACTTGCTCTCCTGTTTGTAGTCATACGCTCTATGGTGCCAAGATTGCCACCTCAGCTTTCTTTCAGTACCATATGACCCCCATCTTCTTCAAAGGAAACATAACCATTGTGGCCCAGAGTCATCCCATTGAAAGTCAGGTACCTGACAGATGTCTCTCTAGCGCTAGGCTGGCTGTCCTAGTCTCCTTCTGTAGTCCATTGGAGAGACATAATCAAGCCTCAGATAAAGCCCATCCTCTATCCACAAGTGTAGTGGGAACCAAGTAACTCCACTTCCATCTGGGGCCCCTCAGCCATGCAACTAAAACTGGAGGGAAACTGGAAATTGGAAAGTTTTATGTGTACATGCTTATCCTGAAGATCATTCTTGTTCTAGTATCTTATCTTGCTGTATCAATTTTGAAACACATTGGACATGTATTTTGATGAGGGTTATGAACTATGTGATTGTCAAGTCTTCCATTACATCCTCCACAACCAAATTCTTTGACTTCTTTAGTCAGGCTGCTGACTGCTCATAGCAAAGCAAACAGACCCTGACTTCTTAGGTCACAGACACACTCTTCAGTCCCTATTTCCCTCATCTCCTCATTCACACTACTGCAGCATTCTCACTCATCTCCTAGCTACTGGCAGACAAGAAGCAGTTCACACTATGTATAAAATCACCTGTGGGCTGACTGTCCAGCTGCAGGTTAGGAGAAGAGGTAGCTTGAACTCACATTACAGCCTTTTTTCTCCATGGAGACTAAAGTTTGTCTCACTGCCTTTCATCCAGTTCTGATGAAACCTGTGGGAAGTTGGTGTCTCTGTGAAGAAAGATGGCACACAGTCACACCATGTTTCCCTTCAGAAACAGTCTAAAAAAGAAGGGATGGGAGTGCCACATTGTGTTTCTGGCTGTGTAATCCCATGTCCCTGACACTACAGACTTCTTGCTGTGCCTGTGTCTTCTATCAAAGCTTTATGGAGCCTGTAGGCATGCAAAGAGGAGGCTGTGCTTTACTGTATATTAATCACCCAGCGAAGAAAGAGCTCAACTCTGAGAATAAGGCTTATGGGATCTTCACACAGGCAAACTGTAGGAGTCCACAGTAGGTGCTTTCACACCGTGGTTACAAGCAAGCAAATGGCTTGCAAATTGCTCACAAATACCCTATCCAGATAAGGAATTTTCTGGCAATGCCGCAGTCTTCCCCATGAACTCTTTACTCGTATTGCATGGCTCTGTTGCAACCTGGTGTTCTCCTCCCTTGAAATATGCTGCTGACACCATATGTTACATTGGCAACAGCAGTGTGAGGAATGATCAGAATTTCAGGCTTGTTTTTTTTTAATAATCTATTTATACTCAGGGAAGCAATGAAGTCTTACTTCAGTACTCTCCTCAGTTACAGATTTAGCTACCAACTTGTAGAAAAGCAAAGTGTTGGTGTACTCATACACCTTCAGGGATATTCTCCTGAATGTCAACTATTCTCATTTGCCCTCTTCCTTCCCATACAGTTGACCACAATTCAAGACCCATCTTGGTGCCCATGACACAGAACAGATTCACATGCTTCAGCATCTTCAAACTGCCTTCACTCTAAAGTCGCGATCTACCTCTCTTTGCCAATCAAGGGTATCAAATATCACACAGATATTGATTCTCACATGAGACCCAATATCCATAAGAGAAAGAGCAAGAAAAAAATTTTTGATATCCTAAAAATACTCCTCACCTGTGGAAAAGAGCTGGCAACTGCTATTCTATGTATATCAGAAACACACAAGAAGAAACAATGACCAGAACCCCTTGAGCAGGGAACTGAAGGACAAGCATCAGCTACTACTGGCACAAATGGGTGTAGGCCACCAGTATAAGACATGGGACTTGATTAACAGCCTATATTGTTGCTAAATTCAGCCTAGTGGAGAAACAGAAGGAAGGTGCATTAATTATTAATTATCAACTATTATGTTAATTTGTTTTATTGTTATTTTATAACTGTCTGTATAATGCAGATTAAGCTTTGCAAAGATGCATGTCTTCCCTAGTCATGACATTTACCTAGAGAAAGATACGGATCGTTGTACTTGGCAAGAACCCAGACACTGATCTTGGTATCAGTGTCAGACTCTGTACAGAGTTGCAATGTGTAGGAATTCAGCAAAACTCCCATCAGCAATCACCAGTAAATCAAAAGCTGTACAAAACATGTCAGCATGCAAACTGCATCCAACACTATACTGTTCAAAGTCATCTGATTGCAAGCACTGTATTTTCTTAAAATCTGACTGCTAGGTAAAGCTGAGATTCTCAAAACCACGTTTTTTTTTAAAGGGCAGAAAGAACATTGCCTTAAAAATACCCAAGAAGCGCTGTACACTTCAGCAGCTCACAAATGTGGTCCAGCAATGAGCTCCATACCTCACACAATGTACTATAGTTCACTGAGAGTGTGATTTTACGATGGGCTTACGACAATTTAAGACTTCACTGCTGGCACTCTTCCCCTTACTATTCCCAGCAAAGTATTTCCAGTTCTTCCTATGTGTCAGACCTAGATGCAAGTTGAAGCAGCTTTCCGAGTAGACTGAAAAGAAGCCCTCAGACAAGGAGTAATCAGGATTGTGCCTCCTGGTAGCAGTCAGAGAACTGATCTGGCTAAAAATGTTAGTTTTCAGGCAGACCTCTTCTTCTAAGTTTGCTCTTTTGCACAAACCTTCCTGGCACCACAAAGAGATGGCAGGGAAACCCAGTCAGAGAAAGCAGAAGCCACAACAAAGCATTTAAACTCACCACACATTAAAATAAAATATGGGATCGAACCCTGAGGCATCGTCAAGCATTGCCATATTTGTGTCTCTGCAGGCAATCAACAATATTAGCACCACAGCAGAGGAACTACTTGTACTCTACAGAAGTGGAAAAGTATTTTGAATCTCATAATCCTTTCAGCCATCAGCAGAATGTGGTTCAAAAGACATACTCCACACCAGCTGGTGGGAAAAAGAAGCAATAGAAAACATGCTTTGTTGGTGGTGCTTCATCCTCATCCCACACATGAACCTTTTAGACATTACAGATAAGAGATATTTTTCTCTAGACTAGCAATCAACAAATACGTGGTACCAACAAAAATGAAGCAGGCAGTGAACATCTGCTGCTCTAGAATGTGGCAAGCATCAAATACCAAATATCGCAGTTCCCCACTGAGCTTGCATAAATAAATTTTATTTCTTTTTAAAAATTCAAATTAAAGAACATACACCATGATAATGTACTGTGGCCCCAAAGTGAGAAACTAGTTGTTGGCATTCTCAAAACAGCACACATTTAGTAGAAACTGCCTTACCAGCTTCAGCCTTCACAAGTGTTCTGTCACTTGATTCATTGAGTCAGAAGGCTTTCCCTCTTCTGCCACAACAGTGCCTCTGAGTCAGGAGTTGCCATGGGACAGATTTATTTCTTTAGCTTCCCTCTTTGGGCTTTAACAATTCAGACAGATGTCTCAACAATTTCCAAATTATTCTCATCATTGTACCAGCTGAACTTGGAATGCCACTATCTCTCCCGCAACCCCTTACTTAAAGTAAAAGATCCACTAAATAGCTGCCTAGCTTCTTATGGTTTTCTGGGACAGCAGATGTAACACTTCCACAGAAGGAAATTCAACCCATCTAATTCGCCTAATCCAATGTGACTTTCTCTATAGCCTTTCTGTAAATTTTTAATTGAATTGTGTGGGACTCAATAGCTCAGTGCCTATCAAAGATCTTCTATACTTCTGGATCATGCTTGATAATGGGAAAGGAAATACTTGCTTATATGGTTTTGATTACTATTACACATGCTTCAAATATGAGCTAGAAAAAGCATTCAAATTGTCATTCCTACATGAATTATGATTATTTTTTAATAACTAGTCTAGTTTTTATCTGCACATCCAGTGACTTCTAGATGGCATGTAGCAATGACATTTTCCTGCTTCCACAGCCCCAGTGGGAAACAGCATTGCTCTTTACCTCTAGCAGCATAAACTGGCCAAGTAAGATATGCAGAATATGTTTACTGTATTTTTCGCAGAAGCTGGCACTTCAAATTTCACTGCTATACAAACCAACTGAATTTGCAATATTGACAGATGCTTCAGGCTAAGAGCTCTACATGATTTGTGTTCAATTTCCTCTTTCATTTTTCCTCATACTTTAATAAGTCTTCCTTTTATAACAACAAACACCTTCTGGAAATGCAGCATAATGCTGGCAAGCCCACTCTAAATTATTTTTACAATTGTATTTAATACAGCTTGTTGCCAGCCATTGTAAAAGCATCTCAGTTCTCTCTGGACATAAACAATATAGAATAACGGAATCATAGAATAGTTAGGGTTGGAAAGGACCTAAAGATCATGATGTTCCAACCTGCCTGCCATGGGCAGGGACACCTCCCACTAGACCATGTCACCCAATGCTTTGTACAGACTGGCCTTGAACATCACCAGCAATGGAGCATTCACAACTTCCCTGGGCAACCCATTCCAGTGCCTCACCACCCTTAC
>JANRGW010030210.1:25364-50851 GCA_024733675.1 Psilopsiagon aymara
ACCAGCAATGGAGCATTCACAACTTCCCTGGGCAACCCATTCCAGTGCCTCACCACCCTTACAGTAAAGAACTTCCTTCTTATATCCAATCTAAACTTCTCCTGTTTAAGTCTGAACCCATTACCCTTTATCCTATCACTACAGTTCCTAACAAAGGGTCCCTCCCCAGCATCCTTACAGGCCCCCTTCAGATACTGGAAGTCTGCTGTGAGGTCTCCACACAGCTTCTCTTCTCCAGGCTGAACAGCCCTAACTTCTCAGCCTGTATATCACAAGATATACCAAAATATGTCTTTGTATTGCAGTAAAATAATTATAACCTTACACTTATTACATTATTTGGAGGAACAGTAGATACCCAGTCCAGCAGTGCCTGGGTCAGAACTGATTTGAACTGACCTAACATACAGTAGGTAGCTACATTATGAAATTTTAGCCTGGTGACAAATATTTAAAAGCCCAAATCAAACCTAGCCCCTTTCCTGTTCCTGGTAATTTGTCATCACATATAACAGTTAAGTGAAGGCAGCCAGATTTTTAAATGATACACAAATAACTGGAAGCCATTTCTCCATATGCTATTGTTATAAGGCACCTATTCATCTGCATAAGACTGTAGATTCTTATATTCCTGTAGCTCCCACTATCCCTGCAACGAGGAAGGCTACCTCCTTTTTGTCAAAAGCTTCATTAGTGCCCATTTTGACAGATGCGACCCCTTGGTCTCCGGAGTGTTTGGTAACAAAAATTCTCAACAATTAGAAATGGGGGAACTTCTGAAGACACTGATTTTGCTGTCCTCTATAAAGGACCTAGTGCTCAGGCTAGCTCTATGCTCTGTTTTATTCAAGGGCACATTTTCCTCTTCACATTTCCTTCCAACAATACTTACAATCTAACAAATCAAATAGAGAGGAAAGAGGAAGATTCTTCCAGGTAACGTCAAGAAGCAGATGCTGAGGGTTTGGTAGGGAAGAGAAAAAGAGACAAACCAGAAAGAGCTAAAGAGAGAGGCAGCATATTGTTACATGCACATGGTATGGCAGTGTGTGAAAACTGTCATATAACAATGCCTTGGCAAGCTACAAGCGCAGACGGGACATGCCCATGGCAGAGGGGTTGGAACTAGATGATCTTAAGGTCCTTTCCAACCCTAGCTATTCTATTATTCTACGTGGCCTAATGCTCCCACCTCACAACCTACCTGATGGACTACACTGGCACTTGATTGGTCCTCAGGTCCACCAGTGTGCAATTTCTACTTCTAATGAGGCCCTAGCTTCACAGCTGGCTTCAGATAAATACATAAATAAAGACGGCAGACTGAATCAGGAAAAGAATGTAACACAGCTTCAGGAAAACATAGGTTTGCCTCAAATTCAGGACAGTGCTATCTTTTGGGCAACCATTTTTATCTTATTTGAACATTGTCACTTGGCTACATGCCGTAAAAAAGGCAAGTATTGTAGTGCTGGTGATTTCCCATTCCCTATGGCCAGATCAAGCACAAAGAGCCGACTCCACTCAGGAAATAAAATCTACCATCCGAAGTGCCATTAGGGCAGCCTATTTCAATAAACAGCTGGTGCATAAAGGTAAGATACAGCCTTAGCACTTCACCCTGACTCTGGAATTAAGAATAAGAGAAACCTTAACCTTACCAGCCCTCCATAAAGGCTGTAAGTTTTGCACATAAGGACTCTTTCCACCTGTAGAGAAAATAGAGTCTAAACCCAGCCCAGGGAGCTGATGCAGATGACACTGACAAAACATTGACCAAACCCCAAAACAAAGATTGGAAGTTATACTAGCAGAGAAATAGAACACCTAACAGAAAAAAAAATATTGAAAGGAAACATGCTCAATAACGCACATATTTGTAAATCTGCCAAAAGAAACTGTCTTGCACTAAATTTTTAGAACCAGAAAGTGGGTGAAACTCCATGGGTTAGCAAATATGCGCAACACAGACATAAAATTTTGATATCCCAGATCTTGGGTTTACCATGGGAGAACACGAACAATCTAAAAACCTCCAAAGGACTGAATCATTTCCCAGCTGGTAAATGAAAGGCATGGGAGCACGGCAAGGCAAATTACCAGCTTTTCAACTACAAAGCAGGTAAGTGACAAGCCCTTTACCCCACTGAGAAGCCCATCATGAGCCACTGGGTGCCATAGGGTTTTATCATCTCAAGTGCTCTAAAATCTGTCACAAACTTGCATCTTAACCCATAGGGCCAGTTTTATGTTTCATCTAACAACTTAACTGGAACAGTACAAATGTGTATTCAGGCAGCTCCCTACTGATTGCTTAGCTGAAAAATGTCAGGGGACAAAAATAAAATCACTCTCTTCAACAGTAATTTCTAAGACAACCTGGTTAAACTGGCTCCTGAGCTGACTAGATAGGGGATATTTCAAATGTTAGAAACCACAAAAGTCTTCCTTCAAAATGTCCATTTCTGGTTTGGGTCTTTCTGAAGAGCCATTTTCATAAACACAAAGGAGGAAATAAGCATCCCCCATCAAAACTCCTCCTCCCTTGTTGAAAATCATCCCTGAGACACATCTCAAAGCAATTTGAAGATAATTAAAATGTTGATGTGCAGAGACTGTTGCTTATTGTGCTGACCAACCCTAATTAATCATTTCTTTGTGATTACAAGTGTCTGTATTCATATGTCACCTGTGGTCTTTATATCTTGGTATTATGTACCTTGGGTAAAGGTCTCTTCTGTGTGTGTAAAGTGCTTTGCACAATCCCCTCTCATATAGGATTAGGGGTCCCTGATGGTAATTGGAAAGGTAATTGAAAATATGAGCAAAAGGAAGCTTGATACATTTCCTAGATTAAAGAAGAGCACACCAGTGATCAAAATATCCTAATAAAACAAAGGACACCTCCTGCTAGAAAACAAAGGGAAAAGTGGCTCTACACACCACGATTCAGGGGAAACAATGTCAAAACTAATTTAGCACTTCTCTTTCTTCAAATCACACTGCTGAACCTTTCAAAGCTGTAATAACTCAAAACTCAGCACCCAGCAGACAGGTTAGCATGGCCTATTTGCTCTGCTCAATGAGAACAGATGAAGTGGCTAACAGTCACCCTGACAACAGGCAGAGCCTGCACAGCAGATAACTTGCTGCATTTTCTTGATGAAATAAACACACTCAACAAACTAGAGTACTCTTTCCCAAAGTACTCACTGCACAAAACCACAAACATTAGATGGATGCTTCCAGTAAAAAGCTTTTTTGGGTTACCCAAAGCTGAGACACAAGGGCAAAGAAAAGAACTGGGATGCTGAATAAGACCCAAGGTCCTTACAACCTACCAGGCAGGGCTTTGAACTGCTGAAGCGGTATGTTGCCAATGATAACTGCTGCCATATGCATAGAGGGAAAAGAAGTACCAGAAATAACACATGTAACAGAATGATCTTTCCATTGGCATCTAGCAGTTGATGAGATTTTAGTTCTGACTTGGGGGGAGTATAGGGTTCCTGTATACTTTTGTATTGGTGCTAAGTGATGCAGTTTGTTCAGCTGCTGTCATCGCGGCAAGTGATAGAGGCAGCTGTAGTTAATTCACTTGCTAAATCTTTCTTACCCTTTTCTTGGCATGTCTGTGGAAAACTGCTGTCCAGTGGACAATTTAGAAAATGGTTCATTTATTAAACACTGAAATTGGAGCTTCATTGGTACGACCAACTAAGACTCTTGTAAAACCAAATAGGCCTGTAATCCTTCTGGTTCAGATAAACTCCACTTCATTAAAACAGGAGCTTCCGCTGAAGCAGCTGTAGGTAATGTAGGTAATGGAAATTCTTCGCCTTTTAATTTACAACAGCTTATTTTGTATTATGTTAGGGCCTAACAGTATTATTGATTAGGCTGCTTTTTGTGCTATGAATACCACTTACTGAATCTTTTCCCTGAAGAAATTAAAATGGCCAAATCACCTTTTTTTCCTAATAGCTCTTCCCCAGTACTCTTTTCTTCAAATGCATTATGCACCCCCTGCCAGCCTCCAACATGAAAGCATTTTTATTTTACTGAAATACTTTTATGTAGCTGTTTCTGTTATTCCTGCACTGCCTGACCAGATCTACCACACAAACCCCACAAAATGCTAAATTAAACACTGCTACTTGTGAAGCTGTATCAAGATAATTTGCCTTGGAAGCAGAAAAGAGAAAGAAGGAGACTGTTCCGTCTCTTGAACTTTTGTGTCTTTGCTGGAATGATACCTCCTTGTACTGACAAATTACTATGTCAAAATACAAGTGTAATTCCTGCATATTCTGGACAGCCATGGCGAGCAAGACACTGAGGTGATCACAGTTAACATGACACACTGTAGATGCCACACAATCAAAAATAATCCTTACAAACAGCTTGTTTAATAAAAACAAAGACTCAAAACTGCAATGTATGTTACCTTTAAACGTCACCTTTATTTGTAAAATGTGCAGGAGCCATGCAAAGTTGGTAAGGGATTAAACCCAAAGTTTTAGATAAGAAATACCTCACACCTTGTCTTCTGCGCTTCTCTGCCAAATAAGCACTCCTACTAGGCAAATTACTCGAAGTCACCACCCAGAAAGAGAAGGAAGCTGGCAGCATATTCCTGGAGCCATCACCCAAAAATGTGAGCTGTGGGGGTGGCAGGGCACATATCTGGTGTAGCCAATCGAATCCAATATGCTTTTACTACTATCACAATTGCCTCCCAATCATTAATAAAATTACATCGGGCAGTAGGAATCCAGAAATCTGTTTAAACAACAGAAGTTAGGAAAAAGCTGCACTAAATTCTTTCTCAGGCACACACACACAAACTGAGCAGATGGAGGAAAGACAGAGAGCTCCCTGCTAGTCACATCAGCTCAGGAGCCAGACTTTATGAACACTCTCTGATCCAGCTCTTGTTGAAATCAGTAAAAGCCCTCTGCTGAAGACCATGGAAGATGGAAAATAACCGTCTCCACACTTCAGCCAGAATGTGTGAATGAGAAAAAACTGGCAGCTTTCTTTCCCTATAATTTTCATGGTGCTTAAAGATCCAGATTATAAAACACAATTTGTCATCTGTGAAGTTTTGTGAAGCTCATGTCTACATGTGAATCAGGGAGACAGGCATCACCTTGCACTTTGACAAGAAAGAGATACTAGTAGCTGTGCCTGTATAAGCATTATTACATCTCAAAGTGCTGTGGACACAGCATGTCCTACAGCTAAGAAAATGGCTGGAGTGGACAGAGAGAGGACTGAAAAAGTGATCCTTGCTCCTTAAAAAAATGTGATTTTGCATTGCTGAAAAAGAAAGGATAATCCAGACACCAGGACTCAACTTTTATCAGTCAGATAACCTGAAATTCACCTGGCTATCGTAAATGTCTAGAAAGACTGTGACGCTTACTAGAGCATCTATAATCTTTGAAACCAAAGAATGCTTCAGGTATTTTACTCTCAAGTCCTTCCTTGGCACCAGCTTACAATAAGCAATCAATTATTTTGGTATCCCCCAGCTCTAGTGAC
Source organism: Psilopsiagon aymara (assembly GCA_024733675.1). NCBI lineage: Eukaryota > Metazoa > Chordata > Aves > Psittaciformes > Psittacidae > Psilopsiagon > Psilopsiagon aymara. Next base: position 30,912 of record JANRGW010030210.1, read on the forward strand.
ATCCATCACTGCAAACTCATTTGGCTGGAGGTCATATTTGCACTGGCCACACAGTGTCTATAGATTTTGTTCTCATTTTTCTTGCATTCTTGTGAGCTCCATTATTTATGACTTTACACATGCCTCATATTATGGTCATCAATATCAAATCAGTTTAATTTTCTGTATTGTTTCTAGACACAGACCAAAAAAGAGAAGGATTTGGGGCTTAACTGTGACAAAGTGAACTCCATCATAACACTAGGCTGGTATCAATAGAAATTAGCAACCAGAATAAAAGAAAATATGAAAATCCATTTAAAAAAAATATCAAAGTTATACTTACTGCTGGTAGAAGACATACGGCTGTACTCAGACCTGCAAGACAAAGGCTTTAGTTAGATTATATCAAATCAAAAAGAGATCATGAAAAATGTATCAAATCTAAGTTAGATGGTATATTGAAATAGTTTAACACCCATTTAGCATTATTTTTATGCTAAGATAATAACTGGAACAGGTTTTGACATGGCTCAGAAAAAGGCATCACACATGAATTTTGAGAACACCTACACAGAGTAAGGCAACTGGGGTTTTATCTAAGGGCCATTCACACTACCTAACTTTAGGCATAAAAATTAAAGCTCAAAATGCACTCTGTAAGTTTAAAATAGGCTGCTTCAGACACAGGTTGGGAGCAGAAGTCTATTAGGTTTTGACCCTGCTCCTCTTCCTTATCTTATGTCCTCTAAATGGTGCTTTGCACATTTTTTCTTTTTTTTTTTTTTTAAGAGAATGCTATTTGAAGAGCAGAATTTTTATTGTTCTTTGGTCACAACTGACAGGGAAGACACAAAATGAATACCAAATTAAAAACGTTTAGATGACAAAGCTTTTTGTTTTAGGGAAACCTTTTCCTCTTCGAGACATCTCTCAGTAAAATCAGACACCCATTGGTTCTACTTCAGTGCACACTGGATTACCCGTGAGAAAATCAGAGCAGTTAAGTATTTTGTGCAATGAAATTTTGCTCATGCATATAACCCCAAACTCCTGAAAACCCCTTTCTGAGCTGATTAAAACATGACCCATTTATGCACTAAAGATTCAGAAATATTAAGGTAAAACAAATATGCCATCACTGTATATTTTGAAATGATTCATTTCCACTTTGAGGCCCTACCTATGAGTTCAGAGTGTGTGGTTTTGGAGATCAACAGTCACAGAGATACCACTTCCCCTTTCACTGGGTCCCTAAACTAGACGCCACTCACAAGAGCTCTCTTCCAGAGTTAACATCCTGTACGTACACCCTGCAGTGCCCTAAACATAACAGGTAAACTCTCTGGGGAGCTGTAACACAGTTCTTGAATTAAAACTTTGTTTTATATGCATGTTTGCATCAAGTTTGCAAAATTGCTTTAAATTAAGAGAACATGTGAGCCTTGACTCCCTATATATTTGTTTGGAAACAGATACCATCTAAGCATATTTTCAGGATACCTTCATACTCTAGGGTCTCAGACATCCAAGGAAATAACAGACATCAACCTCCCATAACTATAATGGCAGCTTTCAATTTTAGTATGTACATATCTCTGCAGAAGAAACAAAGCAAGCATAGTCATTCAAATGCTTCATAGTCCTATGCAGCCCTGTGCTCAAGTACTCAGTATTCTGCAGATCAGATGGTAAGGCTGTTGATTTAGGTGAGAAAGCCCATGACTCATTGCCCCCTTGCTGATCCTGCTGGACCAGTGAAAGATCACACAATCTGAATTTGTCACAGTACTTGTGAAAGAAAATCCTCCAACACCATCAAGTACCATGAGGCTATTGTAGCTTCTGAGAAAGGTCTGTAATGCTGGGGAGAGGCTTGCCGATGGGGGTTTATCGGTCTCTCTCCCTGTCTACTAAATCCTGCACTGCCAGCCACTTCAATAATGCCAGGGAGTAAGGAAACATCTCTGTCACACATGGCAGAGACCACAGATAGGTTACTAGTAGCCCCTCTCAGTCACTCCATATATACCTGTTAAGTAGCACCTCCTCCATGAACAAAAACCTAATCCTCAGCCCACCTCCCGGGGACCTTTGCGTAGCTGGCAAAGGCAGAAGCAGTAATGACGTGAGCAGAAGAGAAGATCTCCTTCTTGCTACTGCTGGGCCATGTACATATTGCTGGTCTGGCTCTGAGCAGAGACCAAGGGGAAGCGATCCCAGGGACTGGCTAAGTAGTGCTGTGCAGGCCATAAAGCTGCACAGTATTTGTGTACCAAGTCCCATTAGTATCATTTGGCACCATGTATACTTGGTAAGGTGTGAAAACTGTGTGTGTCACCGTTCGGAAGCCCAGAAGCAACCAATATACACCCAGCTGCCTCCAAGCATCCCAATAAAGGATTCATTTATTCTGCACTTCTGCCTGAAAACAGCCCGGGGCTGTCCTTCAGTATAGCTGTGCTCAGCAGTTGGTAGCTAATTCAATATGAATGTGCACTGCTTGGATTTTAGACAGAAGCGAGACAACATTTTGCCTTTTGCTTACTTCAAGTAGAAGCAGCTTTCTATTACTTCACACTGTTATTTTATTATCCCAAAGTGCTGCAGGCACATAGGACATGGAGAATTAATGAGCCCTGAACTGAGGAAGTGGCAGTCTATGTACATGCAGAACACAAAAAATGAGACAAGAGAAAAATAAATAGATAGGGAGTGAGAAAGGAGACAACAGTGTGCTTGGAGACTAATTGCACAGACACATTTTAATAGGCTTGAGAATTGTATTGGGGTTTTCATGTAATTGTAATATGGTTCAAGCTAATATTTAATTCATGTTTGTTGCACAACCAACATACACAGAATTAAAAAAAAGGAAAAAGGATAATTAAGCTCAAATGCTCATGGAAACCTCAGATGCCAAAACAAGGACTGTACCCTCCCTCAGCTCCCTCTATAGTCAATAAAAAAGAGAGGTCTGAAGTGTGCTTCTCCCTAGCTGTTGTCTAGAGTTGAAGCCTACAGAAAACACATTTCTAATGTAGGACCCTCGGCTACATGCCTAAAACCAAATGGAATGAATATGAGTCTCTCAGTGCGCTCTTAGGGCCAACCTGAGTAACTTTTTTCCTTGTTTCAACTCCTTTCTTTCTTAGAATTTGGTCTGAATCTAGTCCTTAAGAACAAAAATAGCCATGTTAGTAAAATCCTTAATATTTTCAAAACATCAGCACAAACCAGTCAGATTCATGACACGCACTGGTAATTGGCTTACAAAAAAAAATTTTCCCCCCTTACAATCAGTTATGTAGAATGCTGAATTCTGAAGTTTCATGCTTTTTAGGCCAGAATACACAGCAAACATTCCTTTAGAAGAGATCATGCATTAGAAAAATTGAGTACCAAAATAAATGTCTCCTGAGTCACACAGACTCCAAATATCAAGCAGTTTTGTTCCTTCCCATTCTTTCCATCGCTGTTTTAAACATCCTGAGTATCATCTTCTATCAGTTCCCTTGGAAGAGGATTTTCCCATTAGCATAACTGAAGAGTTTAGCACTCATGGGCTTTAATAGTGACAGACTGGGGCCATACTGGGACTCAGGGGTTCCAGGCAAATTACGTGGTCTTGCAGCAAGCTATTTCCTCTGGTAGATGTTACATTAGAGTTAAAAGTAAATAGATATTCAGGATAGAAACTGAACAAATGGAGGCCTCTTCCCTTTGTAGGCACATAATGAGGAAAAAAATGATCAAAAAGGGTATTGAAGCAGTGGGAGGTACTGAAAAGGAGGGCTCATCATTCAGTCAAAAGAGAAATCAGCCTGCAAAGAATTTGTGTTCAATGGTCAGCCACTAGCAAAGAGGAGTTGTGAAGTTGTCAAGAGACATTAAAGTAGGAATGTAGAAGCTTGAGATAAATGTGGAACCTTGATTCCCATTAGCACTGTTGAAGAATCAGGACTGTGTATGGTCAGAAATGGTAAGACCATCAGGAGCACAAAAGATCCTGAGCAGTCCTCTGAAACCACCACACACTACTCAATGTTGATTATGAATACAGAGCCTCAAAATACCCACGCAGGAGAAACAGCTCACTGAATACCAGTACGCAGCTGCTAGTGCAACTTGCAGTTCCTGAGTATGGTGTATATGAAACCACGATAAACCTGTTTCTTCAGGAAAGAAGCAGGGCTGTGTCACATTGCTGAATCACACAAGCAAGGTAGCTACACCAGTGTCCCATAGTGCTTGGGTTACCTTGGCATGCTGATCAACCATGGTACAGCATCATGTTAACATAGCTGCAGCAATGACATCTATGGTAATAAACAAACATGCTCAAGAGAACTGTCTGGGACTGAAGCCAACTGCCATGAAACAGCCTGCACCTGTACTATTGAAATCTCTTGCATTCCAAAACATTCCCAGTGGTCTGCTGGAAGTGGTCCCCTGGGAGTGGTCCCTGAGCCGTGGTAATGTGGTAAAACATGTGCCGGGCCCACAGTAAAACACGCCCAAGAATCACATGGGAGATAGCTAGATGGTCCCATCCAAACTGATTCCATCAACCTTTCTAACCATTCAATAATATGGACAAATCTGTCTATGTGCTCAGGGATACCTTCATGTTGTTTCACACACCAACATGCTGTAACTAAGGTTTCTGAGCCAGGCAGCATCTCCACAAAGCAGTCTACCATATAAAACAAACACAGATCTCTCAATTTATTCTAGCAAAATACTATGCCACAATATACAAGTCCCCCCCAATATACAAGTCTCCATTGCCAGAACTCCTTAATCCTCCCAGATGAAATCGTGGAAAGTTTTCTAGCTCTTCTGTTGTTTGCATCCCTCTCTCGCTCAGGACTGACGGAATGGCATCTGCTGGATACATATTTCCTATGCCTTCTCTGTCTAAAGTTGTTTCAGATTTCACTGTTTCCTACCAAGAGCTGTATTTAACAGCTTCTTTGCCCTCCAAAAAGCACTCCATGGGGCACATGAGAGGATTTTATAGCAGTTAAACTACAATGCCTGAGTCAGAAGATTTAGCTTTGTAGCTCTGTTTTGGGTTTTCTCATCAAATTCCTGCAGTTCAGATTACAATCTGTGTCACTAATATCAATCCAACACAAATCCGTTACCTTCATCATGCTTCTACTTGTGTAATGAAAATGCCTGCAATGGAATAACTCGGAGAAGCTTGTCTCAAAACGTTTTTCTCTGGATTTCTAGTAGAGCAATGAAGTCAGATGATGGATTCCCATCACTCAGCTCTATTACACTCCAGAGCTAACTACCAACAGTACTGTTTGAGGCCTCAAATGAGACATCATCATCATCATCATATAAGGATGAAAAGTTGTTTGTCCTTCAAAAAGCATCTGATGAAGCAGGACCACACTATGCTTAAGTAAGCAAACCTACCTGCCTGCGTGCTCCACATCCAAAGGGATGCATCAGGACTCAGGTGGCATGTACCTACCCATCCATAGCTAGGGGTATGTAACCCTCCCAAGGTCCTCATGCTCTTAACTAACAACAGAAGAAGCCTCATTTATACCAAACCTTCATACAGCCACAGTTAGCTGAGGTGAACTTCACTGCCTGCTGGGTCCTAGCCATTGTAGGTGTCAGCACTGCCCACCTGGCCACCAGAATGTGATTCAAGGTCTGTTTCAACCTCAGTTTCAGAGCTTGGCCCCAGTGCTAGGAGATCTGCCTGCCCTGAGGTTCAACCAAAGAGCTTCACCAAGTAAATCTGGTTAGAAATGGTGCCTCATCACCAATTTGTGACAAATAACTTGATTTTATACTATTTGAATGTCAAGTCAGAGACAAGTTGTCTGCCTTTTCATATCTGGAATGACAGATATATAGGAAGTGAAAGTCTCAGGGAAAAAAATAAAAGGAACCCCAAGGTAAAAATAGGCCTTAAAATAGGTTTCAGCAGCAGTGATTTATATTCCTGAGTTTCTCATAGGTGGATGAGATAATATGTGACAAGAGACTAACATGTCATGTTGAAGGACTACCATACAGCTGACAAAGTCAAAAGTACTGAAACCACTTATGGCTTTGAGCTACAAAGATGTGACATGAAAGCAATCTCTGACCCCAATAAACCATTCAACTACTCACAGGTATTGAAACCTTCATAATGCCGGCTCAGTGAGGTGTTATGCTCAGTCAAGGCCTTTATGCTTGGCAAACAGGAGAGATCATTGCTATAGAAGTAATCCTTGAACACAGCTAACATGACCAAACAGAAGTTCAGGAATAAAAAAATTAAGACTTTAGGTCCAAGAAACTACCCATTTTCCACGTTTTCTACACCCCACTCAGGATATTGGTCGTGAATGCAATTAATTCAGCTGATGCTTTGCCCTTGACGTCAGTGGCTGCAAAAGTCTGTCGCATTGCCATTCAAAATTACATGCCTAGTAATGTCTAAAATGGTCTTAGTTTGTCATTTTGAGTATTTCAGTCCCCCAAACCTTTATTCTTCTATTCAGAGTAAGGACAGTGAAGTAACAGCATTTATATGGCTTGTAAAATCAAGAAAATTTAAAATCTAACATTTTTACAACCCACTTTAAGTAACTTAGTACTAATTTCTCCTAGGTTGTTTTCTTTTTTTTTTTTTTTACAATTTATCTGCAGTTCTTTTAATGTATACGTTTGTTGTCCAATTTCTTTTTCTACTTGTTTTGCTCTCTGTTTGCTTTTTAATTGAAGACCAAAGAAAGACCATTCCTTTTCTTAAACCATCATGTTTTATAGTACTAATCCACTACTAAAATTATTTCCAGAGAAAGCTTCCTGTCTCACGTACCTGTGGGCTAAAAGGCTTCAAGTGCAGACGAAATAAGGTGCTTATATTAAAAAGCCCAGAAATACATTTCCCGAGAAAATTTGTACCGGCAATGTCTCTCAGACCAAGGATGGTCAGACTCTTTCAAATATCATTAATAAATAGCCAATATACACTAATTGGCTTATATGTTTTACTCCCTTTATATAGATATTGACAATACCAGCTCAATCCATTCTTATTGGATTCAGGAGTTCAAAATACACTACGTTTGTTCAGCAGCTTCATTGCCAGCCCTATTTACCAAGGCAAACGCAGTAAGAGAAACATATTTTTCCATAGATTAGGAAAATGAAGGCTTCAAACTGTAACTGATTTTGCCTGTAGCACAGAGTTTTACTTGCTTTTGCAACTGGAAGCTGCAGGAAAACCTTAAGGAACATACGCCCTGTGGAGTACTTGATGTATTCAATTGGTTAGTTGCTATAAGCAGCTTCAGCAGTACAGGCTCTGTAGAAGAGCTCACACATCACTGCATACAATCATCAAGATGATAAGAGCTTGCAGTGCCTGGATTTACTACAGTCACTATCCTCTATTGTTCCCTCAGTAATAGAAAGGGACCACTTGATGTAAAGCTGTTATTGAATTACTCTGATATTGTATTTCCTTGTATTTTAAGAGGATGATGGCTGAACTTCAAAATAGTTCTTGTTTTAATGTTGGGGTTTTTTTTTGATTCTGTTGAGTAATTAGAGAAAAAAAACCCGGCTCAATTCATAATAGCTATGATGGTTCCGAGGCAAAGCAGAAAGCAGATCTGGTAAGAAGGAAAAGTAAGTGTTACTAACAGCTGGTTTGGTGAGAAAGCTGAAATACAAACATTGTGAAAGAGACATATGCAACATGTTTATCAGACTAAAATAGCTGCTAAACAGAGCTAAAAACAATAATTGAAATGCAGAGACCTATTGCTTTTCAAAATAAACTTTGGTGCAAAGCACTGCAGTTATTAGTTGCTGTATGTCAATGTTTAAATTCCTCAGACAGACTCTTCTTCTAACCTACACTTTCCAGCCAAGCCTGGGACAGGGATGCTCCATAAAATCATCAGCTTTAGCACCTCACCACCATCAGGCATAAGCAACTGTCATGCTGGTCACTGAGGTCTAAAGGGTAATGTCACCAGCTGCGTCAAATCCTTCCATGTGACCTTCCCATGGAAACCCAGGTTTTTCTACTCCAGATAAACACAGCAAATTAAGAGTGACTTGATCCATTAAGGATTTTTTGAGCTTCGAACCAACCATGAATTCACCAGTCATTTTGCCTTCCTTTGACACATGTTTCTCAAAGATGACTAAAAACCTGTTGTCTCAGTATCTGGAAAGGAGGACTGGATATTTTCCTTTAAGGTCCATAAAATATTTTTAAACTTTTACCATTAGCACAAGGTGATGGAAGAAAACTCAGATCACAGAAGAGATTAAAAAAAAAAAAAAATCAATTTTGCTGGATGCATAAAAAAGATCACCATATTCTATCTCCACCTTTAAAAATAATTGTAATACTGACACTTCAGTTTTGGTGTCGTGCACCTGACACCACTTTGCAAGGAAGCTTTACAGTTTTGCAACAGCTGGACTAAAGACCAAAGGAAATAAACCAGACAAGGAGCAGGGAGAAAACCAGGAAAGCCAGAAGCACAGAGAATGAAGACCTAGGAGAGAGCAGTGTTAGCAGGAGTGGGCAACCTTTTCTCCTGGAGCCAGAGGAGGAGAAAAGTCTCACTGTTGTTCCAACAAGATGGCACAGCAGTATGTACAATGGGATGGAAAGCACATCCTTCTCTCCTCATAGAGATGGGCTGAAGGTGGGAACAGAAAGGGGGATCACATGGATCATCCTTGCAGCTCCATGCTCTTGGGAGAAGTCATCCAACTAACAAACACAACGCATCTCTAGCATCAGGGTCACAAAGTCAGAGACAAAGAGTCATTCTCCTTGACTCCAATATGACAGTTAACTACCAGCAAAGTTCACAGCACTTTAGCACAGGTCAGTATGATGAGTATCACGACAACACCAACCCAGTTTCAGGCCTGCTATAAGTCTACCCTGCTTTCATAGGTGGATCTTTGGTGGTCCTTCTAAGCAGTTACCTTCGTCTGCCTGGTGCTGTCCACACATCAGCGCCGCAAGGACAGCCTAAGTAGCTGGGCATGTTTCCAGACTACCTTCAACACAAGTTTTCCTGTGACACAGGGATGGCGTGGCACTCAGTCCTCACCAATGTGTCTACAGCCCATAAAGCGCAGCTGTGGGCCCCACCGCTGAGGCAGCACAATGTGCTCTAGAGCTCAAGCTTAAAGCCCATGGCCATGTTCTCTTAGTACCCCCGTGTATCACAGGTGGGTAACAAGAGGAAGTGGGACTTTTTACAAAGACGTGTAGTGACAGCACAAGAGGGAAAGGCTTTTAAATGACAGAGGGGAGATTAGTTATTAGGAAGGAGACAGCCAAAGGAGAAGGTGAACTCCCCAGGGGATCCCAGGCACGGCGATGCCCGGCGGCAGAGGCGCTCGCCGGGGTGCAGTCGGGAGGGCGGAAGAAGGCTCTGCCCTGGAGCCCTAGCTCCGGACCCGCCGCTGCCGGGGAGCGCTCGGCGGCGGCCGGCGGCAACAAGTGCAGCTCTGCGGCCCGGCGGGGAGCTTCCCAGCGCCTCGCCGCCCCGGCCCGGCCGGAGGGAAGGTACAAGCCCCGCACCCGTCCCCTGCCACTCGCTCACTCACCCGCCAGTCTCGGCTCCCGAGTCCACGCAGTCGTCCTCGCCGCCGAGCTGCTTCTCCATGGCGGCGGCCCCACGCCGGCCCCTCCCGCGGGGAGCGGCGGCTGCCGCGACCTACCCCTGCCGCCGCCTCCTCTCCGCCGTGTGAAAGCGGCAGCGGCCACCGCCGTTCGGTCCGGTCCTGCCGGCCCCGGTCCGGCCCGAGGGTCAGAGCCGCTCCGCCGGCTCGGCCGCTACATCCCCTGCGGCGGCTGGCACCGAGCCCCGCTTCCCGCTCCCGTCGCCCTCCTGCCGCGGGGGAGCCCGATCGGAGCCGGGGTGGGGGGGATACCGCCTGCCTCCACTGGTCCTGCAGAGAAAACCGTGCACCCGCCGCTGTCGGCAGGCCACGGTGTTTAGGTGCTCGTATATTAGAAACCACTACAGCACCCTCATTCTATCACTTTTGTTTTTCCAGTTGGAAGAAGGACTAAAAGGTGCAGCGCCCCATATCCTGCGAAAGTTAGGAGAGCCTGTTGGATAGATGTACTCACTATCCCTCTGGCTTTGGAGTATCCGCTGTTACTGCCCTTTATTTGAGGTCTTTTGCTCTGCTGAGCTTTCTGCAGTCTCCCTCAGCGCTTCCTGGCACTTGCTCATTACATCGGATACAATCATTTTGAAATTACACACAGAAGTGGGCAGGGGATGGATTTCCAAGCCCATGAGAGTGTCTGTAATGATGACAAAAGATGATGTGATGCAAAAGAAGCATTTTGAATGCCGCCTGTGAAGAAATGCTGATGTAGGAAAGCCTGCCGGTAGTGGGGCAGTCACATTCAATAATGTGAGAGTGCAGGGAAAAGTTGTAGGTTACCTCCTGTGTTCTGTGAATGTCACATGTGTCTCCTGGTTTTGTACTTGGAGTGAACGCCTCTATGAACCAACCTCTCTGTTTCTCCATCTCTTACATAAATACAGATATTCACCCACGTAGGTGTGAACCAAGACCTCACACAGCCAAAACCAAAAATGAGTCTTTCCTGAACCCACTTGGTAATTCAGGCTGTAGCAGATGACAAGAGGAGGAGCAGAACTGATTTCTTAGCTTGTGTGTCCAAGCAGGGAGACAGTCTCTCCATTGCTTCTGAATCAGGTTCAAGCACAGAACTTGCTGTTGGGAGGTGGTGGTCTTACAATCTGGATATTGTGGACAGTTACAGTAATAAACCTACCTCAGAACTGGGGAACCTCTCCCATTAATGTTTTCTGGCAAATGTCAGCTTTGATGAATTGGAATTTTCTCTTTAAAAATCTCTACCAAATCTCTGTCAGTTGCAGGAGATGGCCGCTCGCAGAAAGTGATCAGAAGCAAAGAAAGAAGAAGTTGTGGTTTAAAAAAATATGTATTTTCTTCTACCTTTTATTATTTGTGTTACAAGAAAAAAGAAAAATAATGAAAACCTCAAATTTGAGACATAAAATAGACTGTAAAATAAAACCACACTGCACTAGACAATCTTACATTGCATAAACTGTATTAAACTGGTTTAGTTTGCCATCAGTATTTTTTAGCTATGTACACATTGCATGGCATTCATATCCTCCATTTCAAGATGTTTTCAAGCTTGCCAGTGCTCAATCAAGCTGTATATAGCAGCATAAACTGATAGTAACATCTAGCATTGCTTACCAGGATGGAAGTAGCTTGTGCCACCGTTGTCTTTACAAGTATATGGCCCTGGTTCTCTAAAATAGGACTAGGGTAGGACTATTGTAAAATCAAAGGAAAGAAGAACACTGTGGGAAGAGCTGTAAAGGTGTTGTTGGTAGGATTAAGTAGGCACTAAACCCAGAAATACTTCCTATATTCATCAGTTTTAATCGGTGAATTCCTGGTGCTCTACCATGGAGAGATACTGGGCTTATGCACAGCCCCATGGCCTCTTGGCATTACAGCAGGTCAGCCCACTGTTTGTCTCCAGTGACCTCTTGAAGAAATTTCCAGCCTCCACTATTCATGAAGAATTAGAAGAGAATCATTGTATAGGAAAGTTGGCATCTATTCCATTTAAAATATCTGGCTAGGTTTAAATGCATGTCATTTTGAAAGCAGAGAAATGATTTTTCAGTTTATGTGGATGACTTCACATAAACATTCCCATAAATATAAATTCCATACCTAAATATATTTAGGTATGGAATTAAGTCCCTGTAATTATGATCCTTCTTCTGCCTTTCCTTCCCTCTGGAAGTTAGTAAAAGCTAGTTTGGACAAAATTGAGAGGGCTGGGTTTGTTCAGCCTGGAGAAGAGAATGCTCAGGGGAGACCTTAGAGCAGCTTTCAGTACATAAAAGGGCTGCAGGAAATCTGAAAAGGGACTTTTTACAAGGGCATATAGGCATAAACCAACGGGGAATGGCTTTAACCAAAAGAAAGGAGATTTAGATTAGATATTCGAAAGAAATTCTTTATTGTGAGGGTGGTGAAGCACTGGTACAGGTTGCTCAGAGAAGTTATGGCTGTCTCATCCCTGGCAGTGTTCAAGGCCAGGCTGGACGGGGCTTTGAGCAACCTGGTCTAGTGGAAGGTGTCCCTGCCCATGGCAGGGGGCTGGATGTGAAGGAACTTGAATGTCCCTTCCAGCCCAAACGAGCCTGTGATTCTACAATTTTATGAAAATGCTATAACAAGTGCTCATGCAGAACTGCCCTGGACAGGCAGCTACATAGTAGTTCAGAACGTACAGAAACAAACTCTTCTACCCTTCATGACTGGGAAACTGCTATTCAAACCAATTTACTCACAAAATTAAATGCATGGGGTTTCTTCTAGGACTTGGACCAAAATGTGCCTGACTGTGAAAGTAACCATGGCATAAGCCGGTTCTCTGCTTGCTAGTACTTGAATCATCATATTCAGGTAAGTGGCATTAACTTGCTTTTAGAAGGAATGTGTCATTAAGAGATGCATCCAAGTCTGTGTGATGCAGCAGTCTGTGTGACCAGGAAAGGACAGACCTTGCTGTCTCACTGATTCTTAGTTTACACACATGCATTCATTTAGGCAGTGCAAATGTGCCTAAAAGCAGGTCACTTCCATTTGCTTTTAAATCTGATTTCAAAGTGAAATAAATTGACCCTAGCCACTGTTGAACTGATTTAAGATGTAACCAAACCTCCTTAAATATTTAGAAATAGGTTTAGTTAAATTGATACATTTCTGTGTGTAAAATTTTAGGTGGTCAGCTAATAGATCTTTTCCATCTCTGACTTTTATTATTCTAGTCAGTTATGTTTAAGCACTGGCATATGAGAGGGTCTGGAATAGATTTTATGCTGCATTTAAGATTAATTTATTCCATCTGTCCCAGGGAGGGAAAAAAGAAACGTTTGAAGGAAATACATAATTAAGATAGTAACTAAAGCTACCACAAACTCTAGGCTCTATTATTTATATATTTGCCTCATTTAACTCTGTTTTATTCTGGCCTTTCATGTAATTACAGTGAAAAGTAAATTTCTCTTCAATAAATTCCAAGAATTTCAGAGGTTTTATTGAACGAGGTGTTAACTCCTGGCCTTTACTTAAATTATCTCTGTTATCTGTGCTTCAGATTATATACTATGTAGGCTTTGGTGAAAAAAGAAGTTAGGTTTTAATTATTTCATTATACTTATAAGGCTGTGATATCAGTTTAAAAATAACAACAAAAATATTCCTAGGTTATATTTCCTCAAATTTCAATACTTTCATTAAATAGCATTTAATAGTAGAGATTGCAAAAACTCAGACATAAAAACATCAGGAGATATCCTCAGAGACACCAAAGAAATAAAGTACTCTGTTGTCAAGAACAAACACCAAACACATGAAATTAATACTAATTCTGCCGAAAGTTCTCTTGCTTCTAGTTGTGTAGAGCTGGATCTGAAACACAGCTTTACATTCTTAACAGAGAATGTAAAGCAAATTTTTATGTCTGTTAAATCTGTTATCATGATAAATCATACACAGTGGCCAGTTAGGAGGTGTCTACCTTCCAAAGGAAACTTTCACTGTGTCCAGACTGTACAACATTAGCCATTCATCAAAGTTAAGCATCACCTACTGCAGCCTCTAGCTGCTATAACTTCTGTCTTTGCAGAAGCAAATGCACACAGCACAGCCTCGTCCTCATCTCTCATGTAATGGTCTTAGTGACTGAGAACATGGTGCAGGACAGTGATAGCTGCAGCCCTGAGCTGAAGAAAGGCAAGAGTGGAAAGCTGAAAGATTAACCACATGAGAATATACACATGCTAAAACAGATGAGGAAGCGAAAGCATCAATTTCCCTGATGAGCCCACACCTGGATTCAAATTGCAGTCTCTTCTCCCTGAGTCCTGCCTGCTTCAATATCATCTTTCCAGCACCAGTCATGAGGATGTAGTGTAAGAAGAGCGTGAGTCTGTCTTTCCAGACCAAAGAGAAGTGAGCTAAAAGAAGTGACTCATTGCCCCATGTGAATGTCCTACAAATTCTGTTATCACTTATGGGATATTTTGAGCTTCTCTGCTTTATTTCTTTCTATACAGTGGCAAAGCTTCTCTCTAGGGTAAGGAGAGAGGAGAAAAATGTGTCCCTTCTCACGTAACTGAAATTCTGGTGCTAGTGACACTCTGTAGGGGAAAAGAATATTGCTTGTTTTGTTCTTTTCTTGCAGCATTTTGGATCTCTCCCTTTTTGTGTGGAATTCCAAAAGAAAAGGGGACAGATGCCACTGCAGTTCCTTCTGGGGTTATAGGATAAATTAAAGACTCCTTCTGGTTTTTGGGAGACAGACCAAGAACCTCGCTTAGTAGAGGATTCAGTACCATAGACAAAGAAATTACAAAGATGCTAAAGGATGAGATTTTTCTTTCCTATCTAAAACTTTTCAAAATTGACTGTAGTCATGCTGTCTCCAGCCTCTGCTACCTGGCTCTGGAGCAGAATCCCACCCCTAATAAGGGGTTCTGGATTCCATTCCTGGTCCTTTCCATCTAGATGTTGAATTAATGAACTTCTCAGTTTACAGTATCTGGGATTTGTAGAAAAGCTTTTCTCCTTTAGTAGTCCCCATGGAAATTAGCACTCTGCAGGTCAAGGCTTTGTTAACATTCACTCACTACTGGACCCCAGGCACTGGGTTGTGGCTTAAAAAAATTGAGGCAATTGCAATTTTGGAAGGAGAAGGAGAGTTACGACTTGGCATATAGTTCAGTCTTCGTGCTAGGTCAGCCCTAACAGGCTGACTTTTAGACTGGCAAATGTTGCCAAAATATTTGTGGCAGTTTCTCACATAGACTTTTGTTTTGTTGGGATTTTTAAGGGTTATGATGGGGTCAGTTTCATTTGTGGTAGGTCTCCAGCCAGACACCCAACCTCCTAAAATTCTACAATTTTGAGGTAAAATACAACTATGCAATAAAAAGCTGTTTCTTCAAAGCACTGACGCAGGGGTTTTCAGTGGAGTTCAAGGTAGTTTGTTTCCCAAATCCCACTCTTTTAAGTTTCATTTGAAAACCATAGCACACACACTCCTACCAAAGTTCATGGTACAGTGCAGCAAATATGTATTTTATAAGTAAATTGCTCTTTTTTACTTGAATCCTAGTATATTAAAATTTTTATTGAAAACTTCTAGCACTCAGTAACAACTGCTATAAAAACTTGAGTATTTGGAGTCACTTTCTGTATCATCCTGAAGCCCAGAACTCAATGGCAGTGCAAGGATGAGCAGAGCTGCACCCCATCACTCTGCAAACATGTGGTTGGAGGCTTAACTAAGCTGGTCAATGGAAAGCTTTTTCAGGGGAAGTGAAGTTGAGCTGACTCCATATGGTGGACTTTAAGAAATTAATGTTGTTCTCAAGCTGAAAATGATCCTGTTCAGCCAGGTCTTGTGAGTGGTTGTAATCAGTGTGTTTGTTGCTTGTAAGTGCCAGAATCAGCACTGAGACTTGGGACTTTAAAGCAGGGGCTCTGTGTCAAGCAATAATGAATCAGTCTCCAGGCTCTGTGGATTGATTGATACTGACATCCTAGGTACAGTATAAGAAATGAGCCTTTATGTCAGATCTTGACCCAGCCCCCACCGGTGTGAGGGAATCTGGAAGAGCTTTATACCAGTTTGGGCAGGCCTGAATGTGAAGCCGGGTGTACAAGGGCTACATGCAGCAGTTACATGAAGTGATGTGGAGGTCATGCAGGTGACTTGCCTCTAGTGTTACACTGCACCTCTCCTTTGGGGCTCTGTGAAAGAGAGTGCACCAGCACAATTCAAACAAGGCCATCTGAGACTCCACTGTCAC
Source organism: Psilopsiagon aymara (assembly GCA_024733675.1). Taxonomy (NCBI): domain Eukaryota; kingdom Metazoa; phylum Chordata; class Aves; order Psittaciformes; family Psittacidae; genus Psilopsiagon; species Psilopsiagon aymara. The sequence goes on from JANRGW010030210.1 coordinate 46,814, forward strand.
TGGAGAGGTGCTTTCAAGATCTCAGAGGACAAATACAGATTTGTTTGTATTTGCAGGCACTCTTAGCATGCTTGGCCTGGCTACTCTGATCTGTGCTGGCTGATGGATGGGGAATGTAGCTGTCTTCTGTGAACTTGTTGAGTTGGGAGGCAGTGCTTGAGCCAGTGAGTGTCTTAGATGATGCTAAAATGTTTTACAGAATTACAGAATCATAGGATGGTTCTGCCCACCCTGCCGCAGGCAGGAACACCTTTCACCAGACCAAGTTGCTCAGAACTCTGCCCAGCCTGGCCTTGAACACTGCCAGGGATGGGGCAGCCACAGGTTTTCTGGGCACCCTGTGCCAGTGCCTCACCACCCTCACAGTAAAGAATTTACTCCTGACATCTAATCTAAATCTCCCCTCTTTCAGTTTAAAGCCATCCCCCTGCCCAGTCACTTGTAAAATGTCCCTCTCCAGATTTCTTATAGGCCCCCTTTAGGTACTGGAAACTGCTCTACAGTCTCCTCTGAGCCTTCTCTTCACCAAGCCCAACTCTCTCAGCCTGGCTTCATAGCAGAGGTGCTCCAGCCCTCCCATCATTTTTGCGGCCTTTCTCTGGACTCACTCTGACAGCTCCATATCCTTTTTGAGTTTGCTTGAGTTTGCTTAAGTTTGGTTGGTTTCTCCCTTGATGGAAGTATTTAGAGTATATTAGCACACATCTATTAAAGCACAGTGGAAACGTTTCAAGTTTCTTGTTTAAAGAAATGCTAGCAAGTGTCATATGGAGCCACATGTAGGAAAAGTTTACCAGAAGAGCAGCCAATGGACTTGGTGTCACCTCTATGAGGTCAGTGAGACAGTCCTGGCTTCTGGTGAGCATTGTGAGCCCTTCACATAGACTCAGTGAATGATCATCCTATTCACAAAAGCACCCCTGTGCTGGTAACCATGACAACTTCTATGAAGTGAAGTTTTTCATGAAATAGTGTGCCTTGCAAGGCACAGGAAACATTTGTTTTTTAGGACCAATCCTGTACCCACTGGTTTTTAAAGAGAAAGGATTGAACCCCTATGGCAGCAGCAGTAAAGATTGTAGGAACATTTACTCGTAGACACTCTGAAGGGGAAAATGGACTTCAGGGTGTTTTTTTTTTTGCTTTGGATCTGGTTGTGGCAGTTTTACTCTGGAAAGCAGACACATTTAAAACAGTGTCAGATCTCCAAGGGAGATTTTATTTCTTAATTGTTCTACCACATTTTCAAAAATCCAGTTTTGAATTACCTGTGATATAAATTTTTAACCACAAGATTGACAATCAGATGGTCCTATTAGGTTTAATTTATTTTTTTACTAAAACTCTTCATCCAGTAGTTGTGAAATTCAGCAACTGATTTACCAAGCAACCAGCAGGAGTGCTTGTTCTGTGCATAATCAAAGTCATGGTAAACACTGTGAAGTGGATCACAGAAATAAAACATAAATAATTTTTTCTAGAAGATGTTTGATTCTGTTTCCACTTCTGAGAGTAGATTTAATGGTGAAGAGGGAGACATTAAAGTCCCATTTCCTCCGGCAGGTGTAGGAGCTCCTGTGTCCAGTGGCTTTGTACAGACTTCCTTTCCTCTGCTGGGGGGGACTGAGGATATAACTACTCGTTGTACTGATATAGTGATAGAAGAAATCTTAAAATATCCCTTCCTTAATGTCAGAAGGGATATTTTAAGATTTCTATATATGATATCTCTACCTATTCTGAAAATATTGGGAAGCAGTGATTGCCAGTGAATTGTGAGTCAAAAGTGTTTTGCTTTCGAGGCATCATTACTGATGACCAGCATAGGGAGAGGCAGGTGTGAGAGAGAAATCCTACTTGATATAAAAGTGTGGTTCTATTTGTAAAAACTAGCAAGGAATGAAAGATGAGTCATATATAGGAATCATAGAAAGAACATCACTGGGACTTAAAAGAAGGAGAAATGCTCTGCCCCAATATATGGGCCAGGCAGTTCTTTAGTGTCCTTTCACAGCAGACAAATTGCTGAAAGAATGTAAAGCTCCCCAGTTTTCTGGTTGATCCATTTTATAGGGTGGTCTTTTCTGAGAGCCTGCAGATCAAATTAAAGGTCTCAACTAAACCAGTTAACTGCATCACCCAGTGACCTTCAGAACCAGGGTGTCTCATTGTTTTGCTAGCAGCGGAGCTCCTCAGCAGTTAACACTCAGCTAGAGTGAGGCTGCCTGTCTCCCCTGTCCCTCACCATGCATGCCCTCCTCCTTGTCTCCGCACTACCTGGAGAATTTGAAGGAGCTGATTTGGCTGAAAACTTGCCCAGTGAAAGAAAGGAGTGGTTTGTCTTCAGTCAAATAAGTTTTCTGAAGAGATTCACCTTCTGCTTGCACAAATGCCATCAGCAAGACAACAGAGAGAGACAGAATAGCATGGCTGGCAGTGCAGGGCTCCTCCAGGGCAGAGGATAGGGCCACAGCAGCCCAGATTTAATCTGACTTCAGCTGCTATTCTCCAACTGCACTAAAAGAGTTGAAGAACAGTAACTGGACTATAAAAAGATATGAAGGGCAGAAAAAATCTGCCAAAAAATTGGCCCAAAAATCCATTAGCCAGAAAGGATTATTAGGAAAAAAATTTGGATGCTATTTTTATGGTCTGCAAGTTTTAACTGAAAATTGAATAATTTATTTTGGCTTCTATAAATCAACTTTTAAAAAATAGCTTTGATGTTTAGGAAACTCAGACATCTTGCTCTGGCATTTTGTAAGAAGTTCATAAACTAGCTTCAGACCATTACTATTTGTTGCTGTCAACTCATTCTGTAGCTTGGGAGCCATCTGCTTATCTCCAGAGTTTATTGCCACTCATCTACCTTAGTGTTTTGGATGGCTGCTCATCACATGGGAATGCCTTTCCTCCAAATAGCAGTGCCTCCTGTATTCCCTGGCTGCTCTGCAGTCTTCTTTTATTAGAGACTAAAAGAATGGCTGTACTAGGTCATATCCATGATTCTCGTCCACTATCTGTCCCAGTCAGTAGCCAAAAGTGGATGTTTAAGAAAAGCATAAGGACAGGACAAACTTCTCATGATACTCCCTTGATTTATCTCAAGATGCAACTCTGATTTTTAAGAAGGAAAGGGATCATGAAGTGTATGAAGTGGATCAGAGCATAGGTACGCTTCGCCCACTGTGATAACAGTGTGACTATGAGAATGCATGGCTGATTTTGTGAATGCTACACATTCTAGTAGCATTCTAAGTAGCATCACATAGCTAGTGATGGGAAAAAACCTTAACAACAGGAAAGCTGTCTTGGCAGCAGTTACACTCTAATTTCATTACACCTGTGTAGGTGACAGAGCTCCTAATGGTGGTTGTCTTCAGCTCTGATGTGCCTCAGAGTTTCGTGATGCAGCAAAACTTCTTGGTGAATCTGCCAAGACCTCCACTCGGGTAGCTGTCAGTGTTGCTGCCTGGAGCTGGCCTCTGATGATTTAAAGGTATTGTACTATACACAGATGTGTGGTTATATCATCTCTGAGTATGTTGGTTTGATTTGATGGGGAAAAATAATTGACTGGAAGAATAAAGGTAACAATATCAATCACCATGGAAGACACATTAAGAGACAACATCCCACTATCAAAGTTGCTAATTGCATCTCTTAGCTCCAAGCTGTGTGATGCAATAATGAAAGCCCAGATGCCCTCAAGTGCAAGGAGACATATCTGGATTTAAACATTCTGCCTTTCAGTGAGAATAAGGTCCTGTTCCTGACAATAAGAGTGAAGTGTATCTTCTCTCTATCATGGTATAGGATTTGGCCTGGCCTTGCATAGCCCTGCCTAATTCCACTGGCCCTCTGGAGTAAAAGTATCAGTATGGCAGCAGGAAGAGGTCTAAACTCTAATTTCTCTCCTCCCCATCAATTTTATTCCTCCCTGTCGTGGTTTAAGCCATATATCAGCCACGCAGTTTGCTCACTCACTTCCCCCTTTTTCTTCCCTCTGCTCCTGGAGGGATGGGAAGGAGAATCGAA